>JAINUG010000153.1:755000-765000 GCA_029706075.1 Aldrovandia affinis | reverse complement strand
TTACATCATCGCTTTGTTTATCTAGATGCAGGCTGGCAGTGTGGTATAATGGTTAGGGAGCTGGGCTTGTAACTCAGAGGTTGCTGGTTCAATCCCCAGGTGGGGCACTGCTGTTGTACCCTTGAGCTAAAGGTGTTTAACCTGAATTGCTTCAGTAAAATATCCAGCTGTATAAATGGATTGTAAAGAAATGTAAACTGTAAGTCTCTCTGGATAAGAGCGTCTGCTAAATGCCTGTAATGTAATGTAATGTAGATGCCCTTGCCCAGCGCGTCATACACAATTTAATGTTTCACCTGTACGGCATAATTCCTGGGTTCGGGGGTTAAAATGGCAGTGCCCCATCTAGGATTTTAACCTGCAGGAGGTAACAGGTGAGTTACAGTCGACGGCTTGGCGAATGCCGGCTCGGAGGAGGCGGTACATCGCCTTTGTCACTGCCGGTCAGAGGGCTACGGCAGTGAACTCACAATACGGGGGGTTTGACATGGAAAGAGAGAAACAAACCAAGTCAGTAAAACAGCCCACAGTATGAAAAGGACAACATACAAAATGAGACAAAAACACGTACGTGAAAACTTTCCAGGAGGCACATGCGTTTGCGTGAGAGAGAGAAAAAAAGGCTTCGTTTTGGACTCTCAGACTATGCCTATGGATCTCCCGTGCTGTGGGAGGGGGAAACGCAATGGGCCTCGCGGCTAGCGGACCGAGACCCCGGATGCTGAATCCTGCACATTCTCATCGAGCCAGAGGGGCTTCTCATCAGCACATCCCCTGAACAACACCCCCCCCATGACAGGCCTGGCACCCGCAAAGCAGATTACAATGTTTTTCATTATCATGTTTTACAGCGTATAAACCGTGTCCACGCGCGTCTCGGCCGACGTGGAGGACTCGCGCGGAGCTTAGCGCAGGCTGTGATCCGTGCACACGGTGCGGGAACAAAGGCCCAAGCTCCCAGCTCGTTTACCAGCCAATCACGGGTCCGTCTGGCTTAAATTGGAGATGAAAACAAATACAAAAAAAAATGTGAGCGAGATGGGGCAAGGCTTTGATGTGGGAGACGAGGTGTTTTCAAAAGGAGGGCTTTTGTGGTTCCTGTGTGAGAGGACTCTCGTGGAAACAATGACAACGCGAGGGCCTTTAAACTCGATGAAAAGGCTGCTCGCGTCGGCACAGCGGTGGATGATGCCTCTGCGGACAGCACCCCACTCCTGAACCTCTGTGCGATCATTTATTTACTCTCTTGTTGCTTTCACAGAGGCCCTTATCCAGAGCACCTTGTAATCAACCTTCTCTCTTACACGTAATCTGTGTGTGCACCTCAATATTCACTGGCGTAAAAAACACTATGAAACAGAATCATTTTGGCTGCAAAATGTTTATTAACGTTTGTCGTTAATGCTTATCGCACCAAAAGGTGAACGTGTGTTTCAGACACCAAGTTCTTTGTCAGAGATCTGATCAAGGACCTGGTGTCCAAAATAAATCTTGTAGTTCAATATTTTTGCATTAGTTACTTATACGGTTATAGTTATTTACTACACTTAGTTATTTTTGCACATTATACAGACCTAGCACCCCTTTTAGGGAGCCTGGACAGGTCAGACGTCACTGTTGATGTATGATGATGCTGACGTTGATGTACGTCATCCTACTGAAGCGAATCGGGTTAAGTACTTTGAGCACAATTCCCCTCCTGGAATTCGAACCTGCAACTCCGGAGTTACAAGCCCAGCTCCTTCACCACTACACTTGTGCTGGCCTGGCATTGCACATTTTTTATTTTTCACAAAAAGCACAGGAATCTGTATACCTAGAAACCGCACCAGTGTGACAATGAGATATACACAAGTTTAACTATGTTCAGATGATGATTGGCTGGGAGAATGCTTAAAGAATCTAAAATGTACAAATGTAGAGAGACAGAGAGCTGGGGTCTAGGTTCCTGTACGGCAGGATGTTGAATTGGAGTCTGTGTTGTTTTATTAAGGGATTTGTGCAGATCTTTGTATGTTTTTTGTATGTGGATGACCAGCAGGTCATTTTTGTATGTTTTTTGTATGTGGAATGTCTGTCTTTTTATGGCTGCAGCATGGGTGAAAGCCCAAGCCAAATGTTCCACTTGTGGAACAATAAAGTTAATCTTGAATCTTGATAAGAGTACAGCAGGAGAGAGAACGAGCTGGGGTCTAGTTTAGTACAAACCAAGGGAAACGGATCGCTGCAATGCGATGTGAAGCTGAAGAGGAAAGACAGACAGAACTGGGCTGTAGGCTAGTCTAGCACAGTGTGTATCTGGTGAAAGTGTTTCAAAGTGTAAACCAGGGGTGTCAAACTCATTCCATCGAGGGCCGAGTGTGTGCAGGTTTCTGTTGTAACCAATGCATTACACCAGGTGATTTCAATTAGGTTCCCTCCTTAGTTGAAGTGAGCTAATTAGTGAAATCATCTGGTGTAGTGCATTGGTTACAACAGAAACCTGCACACACTCGGCCCTCGATGGAATGAATTTGACACCTGTGGTGTAAACTGTTCATAAGTAAGAGTTTTAGTACAGTTTTAGTTCAGTCCTTAATTAAATAAAAAATAGCCCTGAACACTGGAAAAGCCAACAGCACCAGCAACAGAATGAGGGGTCCTCATTCTGGGTCACCGGGCACAGGGGCGGTGGGAGCCCTGACCAAACATGGAGAGAGCTCAGAGAGAAAGCAGGCATTCATCCCCCCCCTCACTACGGTTTAACCGTCACTACTGTGGAGACACGCTGCCATCTGGTGGACACATGCAGGGAAAACACCCTTATTCCTGTTGGGACTTCAGATGTGTGAATGTGGGAAGTGGCAGTGTTATTTTAGGGTGTCAAAACTTCTTCCTTTAAATGTATTGAGACATGGCTGCCGATTAGATGGTTTAGAGGCCATGGATTCTGTTTAACATCAACTGTACATAGAAACAGAAAATTACTGGATTGAACTGGATTGACATGGTGTTGACAACGCTTTGGGTTTGATTCCCATTGGGGCCACATATGCTGAAAAATGTATGCCTTCACTATTGTAAGTCGCTTTGGATAAAAGCATCAGCTAAATGGCATACATTAAGCATTGTCAACACCATGCTCTACCTACTGAGCCACACAGAACCATGGTAAATCCAGCTTAGGTTGTGGGTTCGATTCCCACTGGGACCACATATACTGAGAAATGTATGCATTCACTACTGTAAGTCGCTTTGGATAAAAGTATCCGCTAAATGGCAGATATTATATTAACAAGAGGGACAGACATTTGACCTAATTTAACAGGCAAACAGCCAGACCATGTTCAGTAAGACAGCAGATTAATTTCTGTATTCCCTGAACCTAATTCAGGGTTTGCTTCTGGAAGAACATCATGCCCACAGCACAGTGCACAGTAATGCCTGCATGTGCAAACACAGTCGAGTCCCAGAACAGCCTTAGGTAGCCTGCTTGTGTGCGTTAGTGGCTGATACCAACAGTAATGTGCTTTAGGCTGCGGTACAGTGGAGCGGTGAGGGAATGTAGTGGGCCGAGCAGAACGCTGTGGTGCTGACGTGACCCTTCAGAAGCGTGGTCCCGCGAGGGTGTGTTTCTGGGGACTACTGCCACAGCCCGCCTGAGGAGTCAAAAGAGAGAGAACAGATGCCTCGCTCTCGCTTGGGTGCGGTCCATAAAGTGAGTGATATACAGTACAGCGTCGCAGGCCCCCAGTACAGCGTCGCAGGCCCCCAGTACAGCGTTTCGGGCCTCAGTACAGCGTTGCGGGCCTCAGTACAGCGTTGCGGGCCTCAGTACAGCGTTGCGGGCCTCAGTACAGCGTTGCGGGCCTCAGTACAATGTTACAGGCCTCAGTACAGTGTTGCAGGCCTCAGTACAGTGTTGTAACCCTTAGTACAGTGGAGCGTTTTTGATTCACCTTCACACTTCCAGGCTGATTCTCCTCTACTTTGGACTGGGCTCTGAGAGGTGCTGAAAATCCGCACCTAATGAAAAGGACACAGCGGTGTCGACGTGGAGATAAGCCTTGATGTGACAGAGCGGGCGTTATTGAAGCGTCTCATCTTTTCTGAAGCTACGGGAGGAGAGACGTGCGGTGAAAATTAAATGGGCCCTAAGCTTTCACGGGACTGGCGGCAGGAGTCTTATCAACTGATCCTCACGGGGTCTGATTCCACAGAAGCCTATTAAAAGCACACCTGGGGGATACTGCCCTCTAGTAAATCCTGAGAGCTTGGCACAGTGAGGAATGTGTGTGTGTGTGTGTGAGTGTGAGTGTGAGTGTGTGTGTGTGTGCGTGTGTGTGTAGGGCCGGTGAGCGTGCATTCTGTTAATGGGCTGTCAATAGACCGTGAACGGGAGATGAGAAACATCAAAGCCTCACAGTGTGTGTGTGTGTGTGTGTGTGTGTGTGTGTGTCTGTCTGTCTGTCTGTCTGTCTGTCTCTCCAAAGAGACCTGCGGAAAGACCCCGACAGGGGAACGCGTCGACACGTCAGTCGGAACCCGAGTGGAGGAAAGCTTTATCAGCAATGTACTTACACGGCTATCAAACAGCGACCCCTACAGGCACACAGCATCATCCCCCGACCCTCAACCCTCTCCTGCTCAGTATTAACTCATCTCTGATGGTGGTTCTGTGTGGCTCAGTAGGTAGAGCGTGGTTCTGTGTGTCTCAGTAGGTAGAGCGTGGTTCTGTGTGTCTCAGTAGGTAGAGCGTGGTTGTGTGTGGCTCAGTAGGTAGAGCATGGTTCTGTGTGGCTCAGTAGGTAGAGCGTGGTTCTGTGTGGCTCAGTAGGTAGAGCGTGGTTCTGTGTGGCTCAGTAGGTAGAGCGTGGCTCTGTGTGGCTCAGGAGGTAGAGCGTGGTTCTGTGTGGCTCAGGAGGTAGAGCGTGGTTCTGTGTGGCTCAGTAGGTAGAGCGTGGTTCTGTGTGTCTCAGTAGGTAGAGCGTGGTTCTGTGTGTCTCAGTAGGTAGAGCGTGGTTCTGTGTGTCTCAGTAGGTAGAGCGTGGTTCTGTGTGTCTCAGTAGGTAGAGCGTGGTTCTGTGTGTCTCAGTAGGTAGAGCGTGGTTCTGTGTGTCTCAGTAGGTAGAGCGTGGTTCTGTGTATCTCAGTAGGTAGAGCATGGTTCTGTGTGTTTCAGTAGGTAGAGCATGGTTCTGTGTGGCTCAGTAGGTAGAGCATGGTTCTGTGTGGCTCAGTAGGTAGAGCGTGGTTCTGTGTGGCTCAGTAGGTAGAGCGTGGTTCTGTGTGGCTCAGTAGGTAGAGCGTGGTTCTGTGTGGCTCAGTAGGTAGAGCGTGGTTCTGTGTGTCTCAGTAGGTAGAACGTGGTTCTGTGTGTCTCAGTAGGTAGAGCGTGGTTCTGTGTGTCTCAGTAGGTAGAGCGTGGTTCTGTGTGTCTCAGTAGGTAGAGCATGGTTCTGTGTATCTCAGTAGGTAGAGCATGGTTCTGTGTGTTTCAGCAGGTAGAGCATGGTTCTGTGTGGCTCAGTAGGTAGAGCGTGGTTCTGTGTGGCTCAGTAGGTAGAGCGTGGTTCTGTGTGCAGGGATGCAAACACAAAATGGTGAAAAAAGAGAGGAAATGAACAGTCCTGAGAACAGTTCGTTTATTTCGCTGACCGGGGTGCTACGCGAAAAAGCTGAGACCAGTTTATGTATTTCGCGGACCGGGTGCTACTCGCCCCTCGGAACCGGTCCACGGTGCTAAAAAGGTTATTATTTTAACGTTTTCTTCAATTTTGCGCCCCTCTTGCACCCCCCACGCTACGCCTCTGGTCACACGCGCCCCCCCTGGCATCGCACCGCGCCCCCACAGGGGGGCGCGCCCCACTATTTGAGAAACACTGACCTAACGTTAGCAACATGTACACTTCTTCTGCGACACTCAGGGCTAGCTAGCGTAGCTAATAAGCTAATCTAGCTAGTGCTAGTTAGCATGAGAAACAGCGCTGGCATAACTTTGGCTAAAAGACAACATAACCTACATAGCTAAATATGCCCAAAACTATAGCCAGCCTGAGCCAACGGAAAAAAACGAATGTTTCTTACCTCAGGTGTCGGCACTCGGCTCAGACTCACTTCATCAGAAGATTCAATAACACCGCCGCACTCACGAGAGAATAGATGCCTGGCCAATCATAGCGCTTGAATGATACACATGACATGATATCATGTGGCCCTCGCGAAAGGTCCTGACAGTTGAATAGATATTTTTTGCTCAATGCAGTTCACTCATACGAGAGTGGCAGAAATATATTTTAGGAATCGTCAAGACTCAAGACACCACCCCCAAAAAAAAAAAAAACTTCGGATCTGAACGATTCACACGGGTCACCCAGATGGCCGTGGAAAAAAGCGAGTAGCGCTTTTCGGCGCGCTGTTTGCATCCATGTGTGTGGCTCAGTAGGTAGAGTGTGGTTCTGTGTGGCTCAGTAGGTAGAGCGTGGTTCTGTGTGGCTCAGTAGGTAGAGCGTGGTTCTGTGTGGCTCAGTAGGTAGAGCGTGGTTCTGAGTGGCTCAGTAGGTAGTGTGGTTCTGTGTGGCTCAGTAGGTAGAGCGTGGTTCTGTGTGGCTCAGTAGGTAGAGCATGGTTCTGTGTGTCTCAGTAGGGAGAGCATGGTTCTGTGTGGCTCAGTAGGTAGAGCGTGGTTCTGTGTGGCTCAGTAGGTAGAGCGTGGTTCTGTGTGGCTCAGTAGGTAGAGCGTGGTTCTGTGTGTCTCAGTAGGTAGAGCATGGATCTGTGTGGCTTAGTAGGTAGACCGTGGTTCTGTGAGTCTCAGTAGGTAGAGCGTGGTTCTGTGTGTCTCAGTAGGTAGAGCGTGGTTTTGTGTGTCTCAGTTGGTAGAGCGTGGTTCTGTGTGTCTCAGTAGGTAGAGCATGGTTCTATGTGGCTCAGTAGGTAGAGCGTGGTTCTATGTGGCTCAGTAGGTAGAGCGTGGTTCTGTGTGTCTCAGTAGGTAGAGTATGGTTCTGTGTGTCTCAGTAGGTAGAGCGTGGTTCTGTGTGGCTCAGTGGGTAGAGCATGGTTCTGTGTGTCTCAGTAGGTAGAGCATGGTTCTGTGTGGCTCAGTAGGTAGAGTGGTTCTGTGTGTCTCAGTAGGTAGAGCGTGGTTCTGTGCGTCTCAGTAGGTAGAGCGTGGTTCTGTGTGTCTCAGTAGGTAGAGCGTGGTTCTGTGTGGCTCAGTAGGTAGAGCGTGGTTCTGTGTGGCTCAGTAGGTAGAGCGTGGCGCTGACAACGCTTAGGTTGTGGGTTTGATTCCCGTTGGGACCACATATACTGACAAATGTATGTATTCACTACTGGTAAGTTGCTTTGGATAAAAGCATCTGCTAAATGGCCTATATTATTATATATTATATTATCTCCCGAACCTCAACCCTTCCCAGCTCAGTAAATCACAGGGATTGATCCCCAACAACGACTCAATCAATGAAGCTGTTAAAATGCATCTCCTCTTATTGATTGGCGTTTGGTTTTATTGCCCCTGGTAGCAGCGTGCCCCCCCACGCTCTATCTTGCGTCAGGATTTACAACGCAGCCTGAAACTGAATCCCTCTCTGGGATTATGTTCCGACAGTTCATCGTCATCCACATCTTCTTCTTTGATCACCATCGCCTTCAACAGACACACGCGCTTAAACGCACACGTGCTGCACTAAGGCACTAAGTCACAGAGACACTACCCTCCTTCAGAACACTGCCTGTTCACCCTGGCCTACAGCTGACACTTCTCTCCCGTTTCGCAATCGCAATCGGTCAGGACCGCGGAATCACTTGCGATCTTCCGCAAGAGACTCAAAACGCACCTCTTCAGACTCCACTACCACTGAACCACTGTTTACTTGTTCAACACTATACTCTAAAAAAAAAAAAAATACACTAACCTTTTCCTTCCCAGTGTTACAGGTATGGTACACAGATGCCTGCAATGATGTCTATCGCTGTATTCCTGCACTGATCTTGTGCGCCAACTATGATTGTTCCTACCATGTATTAATGCACATCTTGTAAGTCGCTCTGGATAAGAGCGTCTGCTAAATGCTTAAAATGTAAAATGTAAATGTAAAATGTTTCCCCACTGTAAACGCTCTCCCATTGTACTTTATGTTGTTCATGTGTTGATGATGATGTCGTCCTTATGTCTGAAATATTTGCATATAGTTATTTTTAAAACCTTTTTGTACCTTGATTGTAATTCCTGTGTTGCTTTCATTTACTTGTATGTAAGGTGACCTTGGGTGCAGAAAGGCGCCAGATAAATAAAAATAAAAGACAATCTGTGTGCTAACGACTAAAATCAGCCTGCAGTACATAGGTCCCCGCACTAGGGGGAGCCAGAGGCCCGCGAGCTCGACTCGTTCATCAGCGGTTCTGACACTCCAGAGGCTCACGTGCGGGAGAGAAGACATTGAGAGGGATTAACATGCAGCTGCCGATCCTGTGAGTTTATTTTGAAATTTTTTCTCCAAAAATCCCCCATAATCAGATTAGTGAGCCTGCAGAGTCAATGAGCAGGGGTGGGGGGGGCCGGGCGATAACAAAATATTTATTCCGCCCCCAGAGAACACCTGCTGTGCTTGGGGAAGTCACGCTATCACAGGGCGAGGTGCAGTTGAGCCTTTTCTTCAGCCTCCATAGATATCAGTGAAACTGAAAAACCCTTCTTTTTAAGACAATTTCTGTTTCTAATGCACATATAAATATATATATCGCTTGTTTGGGGGGGGGGGGAACAACCCCCTCAAGACCAAATGCGTACCTGATTCCGATTGTCTTCATCCACTAATAAAAACTGGAATTGTTTTTCTGTGAAGTGAAGTTTTGCACGCTGATACAACAGATGTCTCTAGTTATAATTTTGTGACCGTGACGGTACTCTCCCTGGTGAGAGGGGCAGGGGTCAGTCATGTGATCCCAATGTCACTGTGGGTCACTTCCCCAGGCAGGAAAAACAGAGGGAAATGACTGGGATCTCTCTTTCATAATTGCAATGGCTAAGGTGTGCCCATGAAGGCTGAGCAGAGAACATCCTCCTCTTTAAACACAACGTGCAAAACATATATGTGCCATTTAGCAGACGGGTTTATCCAAAGCGACTTACAGTAGTGAATGCATACATTTTTCAGTATATGTGGTCCCCAATGGGAATTTAACCCACAATCTAAGCGTTGTCAGCGTCGTGCTCTACCCACTGAGCCGCACAGAACCACAAAATGACTGTCAGTCACAGAACATGGGAGAGGGCAACAGCAGATGAATTACCCGCAAGATGACATCATCGCCCTGGCCAATCAATGAGACCCCAGAAGGGAATACCACTGAATTCTGTACATCTAGCTAATTGTCATCACCATTGCCTACTTGCTGAACACTATATACCTGCTTACTCCGTTTAATAAAAAAATATAAATAAATACATTTTACTAACCTTTTCCTTCCCAGTGTTACAGGTATGGTACACAGATGCCTGCAATGATGTCTATCGCTGTATTACTGCACTGATCTCTTAACTACGATTGTTCCTATCATGTATTAATGCACATCTTGTAAGTCGCTCTGGATAAGAGCATCTGTTAAATGCTGTAAATGTAATGTAAAATGTTCCGTGATGCCAGGCGCTCATCAGGCCCGAATCCAAACGCACGCCAGCCCTGAGCCCTCCAGACCTCAGGCATCGAGGGACAGTGCCCCAGGCCGCAGAGTTTAGGGGAAGAGTCAGAGAGACACTTCGTCTGGCCTGATTCCAGTGCACCAGTGTCTCATGAAAAGCCATGCTAGGAGCGCAGCGTCCATTAACTAGACTGTAAAATGTGGGAATAAAGCGGTAACATTTAACAGACCTGAGCCAAGTAGAGTCAAATACCACAGTGACCCACAGGAACAGAAGAGTTCTCTGTGGCTCAGTGGGTAGAGCGCGGCGTTGGCAATGCTTAGGTTGTGGGTTCAATCCCCACTGGGGCCACATATACTGAAAATGTATGCA
>JAINUG010000153.1:745000-750000 GCA_029706075.1 Aldrovandia affinis | reverse complement strand
GAGGCGGAGAGGAGGGGGGGGTTCTGTCCCACCGGGGCCTGCTTAGGGACCCCTTGGGGCGCTGGTTTTTCAAGAACCGAGATCGCTTGGGGCCCGGTTTTCAGGCCCTGGGCCGGAGGCTTGGGGCAGGGGGTGGGCGTGGGGGAGGGGAGCCTCCGTGTCTTGGTTGTCGGGGAGGGCTTGACCTCCCTCGGCGCCGCCGGCGACTGTTGCCGTTGGGGATGGGGGGCGGAGCCACCATCCTCCACGGGCCCCAGCCCTTCCTCAGGGCTCGCGGGAGCGCGGCTCTCCTTCCGCCACTTCATGGAGAAGGACGACATTCGGGCGAGCCCATTCTGCTTCCCCTGGGGGGGGGCGCTCTTCCCCTCTGGGGCGGGGGCCGGCTGGACCACCGACCCGTTGGCTACAGGGCCAGAGCCGGACGATCCGCCCGATCCGCCCTGGGGGCGGGCGCCGAACTTAGGAAGCCTGGAGACCATGGTGGGCTTGCTGAGTGCCTGCTCTTCCATCGGCTGCCAGTAGGGGTCATGGGTGTGCTCAGCGCAGGCAGAGCTGCAGAGGAGAGAGAGGGAACGAGAGAGTGGGGCAGAGTTACGGACGAGATCCAATCAGACGCTTCGCACAGGGGCAATGAGTAAGAGTCTGCGCTAGGTCACTTACCGCCTTGAAAACCACAGAGCGATTCGAAACCTGTGGCCGGATTTGCATGATTATGCGGCCCAATTTAGAGACTGATAAAGCCCCTTTATTTTCTGGTCAATGGAAGACAAACAAAGAGATGACACTGCACCAGACACCATAAGGATCACTCTTTTTCTTTTCGGTTTTTGGCAGTGCTGGGAAAATGAAGGGGCTTTATTGGTTTGCAAAGCAGGGCCACCAACTTATGCAAATTGGCGGGTTGAGGCAGAGTTACTACCAAATTTAGGTCAGCCTAAAAAGAACAAAAACAACAACAACAAAAAAAGAAAAAAAAAAAAGAAAAAAAAAAGGTCAGCAAGTCAAACCTTTTTTTGAGAAATTTCTTGGCTTTGCGCACAAGGTAGTTTATTACCTTTGATATCATATAAACTAACGCATTGTATCTTGGCTGATCCGATATGGTGTGCGCTGCCTGTCAGGGACGCGGTTCGAAACCCGTCTCTACCAGACCGGCCCTGGTCGTCAGCCCCGATCAGGGGCGCCATTTGGCTGTCTGCCCCCGGGAGAGGAGGGAGAGTGTGCCATGAAGCATGTAAGGAGTCTCCAGAACGTGGGTGGGCAAATTCTATCTCAAAGGAAGCGGAGTTCGCTGGCCTCTGAGAATTAGCTTGCCTCGTAGAGATGAGCTACTGATGAGCTCCAGAAAATGAGTTGAGCTCCAGAAAAAATCCCCACCAGGGCCACATATACTGAAAATGTATGGATAAAGTTAAAAATATATAATAATATTTTATATATATATATATATTATATATATATATAAAAACTATATAAAAATAAAAAAGATAAAAAAATGAGTGCTGGCTTTGAAGTATGGAAACAGCAAGGCTGGAAAATAGGGAACAAAACAAACTTCTATGTACGGACCACAACAGACAATCCCACTGCACTGGGACCAGTGTCGGGAACATTCTCACCCCAAAGCGCAGAGCGTGGGGCTGGCCCAGGATCAGAGCAACTGAGGCAGACATTCATTCGTTCAATGAAAAGGACATCCGTCTGAACGCCTCAGACAACTCCCTCTACGCTCTCAAAAAACCAGCAAAACAAAAACAAACATGTTTTAACTCAAAACATGATTTCAAATGAGGCTAAACCATAAATATAGTTTCTGCTATTGAGAAAATTGCGTGGGAGGTTACTATGTCTCTAAAATGTGCTAACGGTAATAATATTACAGATTTAGCATATTTTAGCAGATTTACACAGAACAATGTAGCTCTGTAGGTTGAGCCTGGCGTTGGCGACGCTTAGGTTGTGGGTTCAATTCCCACTGGGACCACATATACTGAAAATGTATGCATTCACTACTGTAAGTTGCTTTGGATAAAAGCATCTGCTAAATGCCATATATTATTATATTATATTATATTAATATTATTTATTACGTTCCACCTGGAACGGGCAATAGGCCATTGGTTGTTGGAGTTCCAGCATGATTTGGGGTCAGTCCAGTGAAGCTTAAAGTCATTTCAAACTTAAACCCAAACCTTTCAGATCTACAGTAGGGTTTGCATTGTGGGAACTGGGAGCTGGGCTACATTAACAGTCCCATCAGTAAAACTGTGCTCTTGTTCCCTGACCTCTCTCGCCCTCGTTACTGAACTGTCAAACACACGGTGCAGGCCTTAAGAAGCCAGGCGCAGAACCACAGGGCTGCTGGTTTGATTCCTAAGTGTGGCACAGCTGCTGAAGAACCGAGCAAGGTACTTTGTGTGGTTCAAATAACAAGCTTATAACTTATGAATAACAAGCTTTATATCTGAAAAATGTCTAAAGTAATGTTATAAAGGTTACATCAGTCACCTCTATGTAATAATGACATCCCAACCCCAGAACCGCATTGTCCAGGTTCAATCACAAATGGACATGCAAATGTTCCTCTGCAGTTTTGTGCAAGGTTTGGATATCACTGATGCCAGAGACTAGAAATGTTCACGTTTAAAATTATTATTTTTAGTTTTTAATTTTATTTTAGGTGTTCGACCTACAAGCAGAGCGTAGTTTGTCAGCCGGGAGCCATATTTCCTCATGGGGTGTGACAGAGTGCTGACGAGCAGAGATTTGATCCTGAAACGTGCCCCTTCCTTTCCCCTGCTGGGTGGCGTGAGCTGACCCTGGATCAGCTCCAGGAAACGGACAGTAAATATGTGTGGAGCGACGTCCTTAATACCCTCTTGCTTTCAGTGCATTAATCAGGTCTTGGGGGAGGTTATACTGAGGGCCCACCACACTGAAATGCATGTAGACACACTGAGCATGCTCAGATGCCCACCACACTGAAATGCATGCAGACACACTGACGCCCACCACACCACACTGAAATGTATGTGGACACACTGAGCATGCTCAGATGCTGACTCAGGCACCGCACATGCAGAGACACTGAATATACAAGTGTTTGCAATTAAAATCTTTACAAGCTGACAAACAAACGCTCGTACAGCGACACACACTGAACTTGTGTTTTAACTGTTTTATTGGACAACAAACTGTTTTTAACTACTTTTTTTTTAACCAAATGTGACAGTTGTATCTCAAATGTTATATGATCGTAATTTCAATGCATCATTCAGTCTGTGTCGACTGTGACCAGGAATAACATGAACCGTCGAGTCGACTGAAACACTGAGACCCTCAGACACTGCGCACGGAGAGAGAGAGCCACTGAAGACCACGACTACAACCACTAGACGACACAAAGACCCCAGCGGGCGTGGCTAGCGTCCCAGGACGCAACATTTGGCAGGCAGTGTGGTATAGTGGTTAGGGAACTGGGCTTGTAACGTTAAGGTTGCAGGTTCAATCCCCAGGTGGGGCACTGCCGTTGTACCCTTGAGCAAGGTACTTAACCTGAATTGCTTCAGTTAATATCCAGCTGTATAAATGGATTGTAAAGAAAATGTAAACTGTGTAAGTTGCTCTGGATAAGAGCGTCTGCTGAATGACTGTAATGTAATGTAATGTAATGTAAAGGACGGCAGGTGCACACACCATCGCCCCCTGTGGTCTTTCCACTGACCCCACGGTGGATCACAAGGGCCGTCCGTCCATCAGAGGGAGGGAGAGGTTCTAGGGCAGTCCCCTTCCGGGAAGAAGATCAGCACAAGATCAGAAGCAAATGCTTCAGCAGCTCCTTCAGTCCAGCTGCTGTTAGAATGTTCAGTGAGTTATTGGGAAATTAAATGTTGCGTGTTTATGTTTTATGTCTATATGCACCTATGCATGGCAACATGTCCTTCACTGTATATTTTTAAATGATGTGTGTGGAGGGTCTCCCCATGTCTGGGGGGAGAGACAGGAAAAATTTAATAAAATCCGGTCCGTCTCTAGACTGCTCTGTTCCCATCCAGGGTTTGTCACGTGGCGTGTGACAATGTGTTTTAATGTTAATTATGTGCACTTGGATGGATGCTGTTGCTCCCTGAATTTCCATTTTTGGAAACAACAGCATCCATCTAAGTGCACATAATTAACATTAAAACACATAATAAACACATAAAATATACAGTGAAGGATGTTGCCATACATAGGTGCATATAGACATAAAACATAAACATGCAACATTTAATTTCCTAATAACTCATTGATGGAGTGTGTGTTCTGGGTGTAGACTGCGTGAGTCTGTGAGCAGTCGCTCAGGGCCTGGCTTTGTCCCAGCAGTGTCCTGCCGTTGACGTGGTGCCTCATCAAAATGAAACTCAGGGGCAAAGCCTCTACTAAACTGATCATAAAGTCGGATTAATTTAAATTAATTAATTAGTTGTTTGCAATAAAACGCTGAACTACAGGGCTAGGCAAAAACAGAAAGCCCATCCCAGCTGCATCGCAGAGTCAGTTAAACATTAAACTGATTAATTAAACAGTAATGTAATTAAACAGTACAACGGCCTACACAAACCCCCTATAATACCAGACACTGTCCACAGCGAGGGTGCCGTGAGACCCTGTGATGGATTGATCGATTGATTGATCTCTCTCCCTCTCCCCTTCTCTGCGGGCGTATATTACGGACAATGTGACACGTCAGCAGCGATTTACAACTCACTGGAAAGGAACTTTGGAAAGCTTCCATCTCTGGGAGACGTGCCAAAGACGGTCGATGCGGTCTATTTGAAACGTGTTTGAAGAAAACATTTTTTTTTTTACCATCGCTGACCATCTGCCAGTGCACAAGACCAAGTTAAATCACGGACTCCAAAACGTGTCTTCTTTTCCACTAAACCCTCTTTGCGCACAGCGCACGTTAACGCTTCTCCAAGGCCGCTCAGGGCGTGGGCTGGGCGGGAGCCCTGTGT
>JAINUG010000153.1:625000-742500 GCA_029706075.1 Aldrovandia affinis | reverse complement strand
AAAGACATATGAGCAGGTAAACTGGGGCATGCAGGGGAGCCAGGTTCAATTTGACCCTCAGATTCAATACCCACCTCCTCACTATTACATTCAAACAATACAGGGCATGTGTGGGCATGAGCGCATATACGTATATATCAATAATAAAAACATATACAGTAGCATTGTATATAAATACTTTGGCGCAGGCACGCACACACACACACGCACACTCATGCACCTGTATTTGTTTTGTACTTTGTATGGCTTTGGAATTTTATATAGTGCGAGGTATTCCTGTAAACAAAATGACAATTTCCTGTAGGACGGATGGACGGACGGACGCACGCACACACGTTTCCTTGTAAACAACAGTGATACAGCAGTGATTCCCGAAGCCCTTCCCTGGCCAGGAACCCCACCCATCGAAGAAATCCCCTGCTAACACTGAGCCCCCACCCCTTCCAATAACACACATCTCTTTAGTTCTCCATGCTTCCCCCCCAACATATTTCTGCTGAAAATCAATTGGTCATAATTCAAACTGCAATGCAAAGGAAACTGCACCAGTTTGCTCCTTTGTGTAGCACAAAGATGACTCAAATTCAGCTAACAAAAAACGACCCTTAGGTAAGAACCACTGGCCTGAATCAGCCTACAAAGAATACATTCTGGGCAAATTAACTTGAACCTTTCAGCTGACAGGAAAATGATTTTGTCCACAGGAAAGCTTACAGAAATAACTTCCATTTAGGCTAAATCATGGAAAACGTGCACTGGTACCATCTAAACATGAACTTACGTTCATAAACAATAATGTTTGTGCATCACAAACCTTAGCATTTATCTCATCCTCTGAATGGCTTTGTATTTATTGGTGTTTACCTTGCTCTCTAAGGGGTTAAGTGGACCTAAACTATGGCAGGAAAATACACCCCACACCAAAACAGAGCCCTCAGAACCCTTAATTTAATCAAGTGTTTCCTTTATTTAGGCAGTTACCTGTACATGTATGTGTATCCTGTATTCCTATATGCATGTTCTTCCAACAGAGGTTTCTCAATAATTCCCCTTTTGCTTCACTTCCTCCGTTCACCCTTGCTTTCCACCTAAAGGAGTTCAGCTTAATTCAGTTCCATGAACAGCATCTTCCTCTAAAGCACTGGACTGCACCTCACACCCCTGAAGATTTCCCAGAGCTGAAAGGGACCACGTTGCTTTAGCACTGCCCAACTGCAAAACCCGAGTCAAGAAAAACTAACTCTGACACTTGTCTCTGACAAACTGACCCAAAAGCGTCTTTACCTGTTAGATAAACGACAAGGAGAGGTGAGGGAGGAGAGGAACGGAAGTGATCGGACGACTACAAACCTTTCAAACCCCACCCCCCAGCCCGAGTGCCACTGTGCCCGAGTGCCTCTAGGCGATTGGTCGCTCCCTCATGCCGGGTGACCAATGGCAGCTCATCCCGGTCACGACTCTTCTCTGTCCTGGTGTAGCAGAGTGAGTTAAAGTTGGCGTGAGTTAAAGTTGAGCGTGTGAGCGTCCGCTGCAAAGGGTGACGTCGATAAGAGTGTGATTAGTTCCCAGAGTTGGGGACTTGAGTCTTTAGCTCAGCGGGCTAATCGTCTCTCGTTACGCCGGGATCCTCAGTTCAAACTCGCTGCAGGCAGAACCAACTCCGTTACACACGCACCACGGTGGTTCATGGTGGGATGAACTCCCACTGATGTCAGGACGGCTAAAATCGCTGCCCCTAAGTCTCTTTGGATAAAAACATCTGCTAAATGATTGTGTTGTGTTGTACAACTCTACCCAAACACACATCATCCAGGGCAGCGGATCCGGGAAAAACCGACACCACCCCCATCGACCTGGGCTAACGATCTTCATACAGGAGCGGGGCTCGAAGCCCAGGGAGCAGCGATCGATCGGGGCTCAACGATCGCCCGCGTTGGTGATGTATGGCCTCGGAGCTCACGCTGTGGGCCGCCACAACAGGCTGTCGCAGAATAGCACAGCACTGTACTCCACGTGCATTACAGTGACAGCAAACATGGTGTCGCCGATGCCCTCATTGGCTGTAAATTCAACGTTTTCTTTGAGGAATTTGACAGTCTTGCGGAGTCACTCCCTGCCTGGTGGAGCCCACAGATCAAACATCCCATAAATTGTGTGAATCCCATGAAATGAATGGAGACTCAAATGTAAGAGCGCTTGTTAGTATGACCGTACTGCACTGTGACCGTGTCTCATAGGCCTGCAGGGACGGGCACCACAAGGTGCGAGACACGGACATGAAATCAATCAATCACCAAAATGGAGGAGGGAGTGGAGGAGACCCTTTGAGGTCTCAGCTTGTAACCCATGCATCTCTGTGTCTCTCTGTGTGTGTCTCTCTGTGTGTCTCTCTACATCTCCCTCTCGCTCTCTCTCCTGTGATGGACTGTGGAACCAAATAGCAGCTGTGCCGTGGACAGACAGCCCACCTCCTGTAGGAAGCGTGTCGAGTCTCCGGGTGGCTCGTTGGGAGATAGAGGAAACGGACCTGACCGGATCACCAGCTTCCCTCCGTAGGACGGAAGGAACTGCACCCTCAGCAGGCTGTAGTGTGCAGTAAGTGGAACACGAGGCTGTTCCCGTCCCTCCAGTCTGCTCTCCGTGTTCGGCACCGACCCAGAAGCCCCCGACACACCCGCTCGAAAAGGTTACTAACGGGGAACTGAGGAGATCGATGTGATCATCGGATCGACTGCCTGAAACTGCCCCCCGTGTCCTTGCCACTCATTAGCCAATGCTAATCAAAATAATCATGTGGCTAAAGGTGGTTCTGTGTGGCTCAGTAGGTAGAGCGTGGCGTTGGCAACGCTTAGGTTGTGGGTTCGATTCCCATCGGGACCACATATACTGAAAAATGTATGCATTCACTACTGTAAGTCACTTAGAACAAAAGTGTCTGCTAAATGGCATATATATATATTATATTTTATTAATCGACCACGAAGAATACGAATAGTACTGGATTGGAAGCGGAAATTTCAGCCCACTACCACCCACCCCGGACACCGGACACCAGACGCCCCCTTGTCAGAACGGGAACTGCCCCTCCCCTGCCGCCCAAACCCAAGCAGCCGCCGTTCCTTCTAGCGAAATCCAAGCACCATTTATCGAAATAAAGCATTAGCGTTAATTACCTGACAGGTTCTCCCTGCTGTGATAAGACCGGCGTGTCTGGGAGTGTTCAGACACAAAGCCGTCCCAGTGCGTCCGGCACGCCTCTCTCCCTGCCTCAGACCACAGGGTCCTTGCGCCAGCCTCCTGAAAGGTCTGTTAATAATTGATGGGGCGTCTTGGCCTGAGTCCCGTCAATTTGTCCTGACCCCAGACCAGTCACCCTGCACCACTAAAGCCCCTATGATCCTCTATTCCAGGGGTGCCCAAGTTCGGTCCTGGAGATCTACTGGGTGTGCAGGCTTTTGTTCCAGCCCTTCACTAACACACCTGATTCCATTAATAAACTGCTCATCAAGGCAATGAATGTTCAAATCAGGTGTGTTAGTGAAGGGCTGAAACAATAGCCTGCACACCCAGTAGATCTCCAGGACCGAACTTGGGCACCCCCTG
The DNA here is from genome assembly GCA_029706075.1 of Aldrovandia affinis. Classification (NCBI taxonomy): domain Eukaryota; kingdom Metazoa; phylum Chordata; class Actinopteri; order Notacanthiformes; family Halosauridae; genus Aldrovandia; species Aldrovandia affinis. Next base: position 738,897 of record JAINUG010000153.1, on the reverse strand, counting down.
CTCCCATCTTTACTTGTGTTCTCCTCCGAGCGAGGCGTGACCCGGAATAGCAGCCGCTGGCCCGGGGCGAGAGGAGCGCACGGAAGTGGAGGCTGAGGAGGTTAGGGAGGGGCGCTGTAGACACGGCTCTCTGCCATTGAGCTTTCTCTATCAGAGCTCCTAGACTCTGGAACAGCCTTCCAGTAGAACAGCCGTTTCAGTGTTCACTCTTTTAAAACCCTTTTATTAAAAACATACTTTTACAGACTGGCTTTTACAACCTTTCAACCTCTTTTGTATTTTAATGAGGATTTTGTTTATACGATTATAATAATTTTTATATTCTCGTTTGTTTTATGCGCCGTCTATTTTTTGTCTTTTATTTTAATCCCTTTTTTTGTGAGGCACTTTGTGCTGCATTGCTGGAAAGGTGCTATATGAAAAATATATATATATATGTTCCCGCCAGGCGCCGCGCTATTCTGCCGACGGCCGGACATCCTGTCACCACTTCACACGGCCCTGCTTGTGATGCGTCACCTCCGTCACCTCCGTCACACCCTTCACACACACACAAACCCTCCAGCTCCCAACTGCCTTATCAGCACCATCAGCTAACATTGTTCAAAAAAGCCACACACTATTTTTACAGCATGTTACTTCACTGATTCATAATAGGGAATGCCCATAAAATATTCAGAGCAATTTGCAATCTCTACAGGCAAACCAATCCCAGCAAGTCTACAGCAGTTTGTTCCTCTTTGTTTATAACTTTTGATTTATTACACTTTTCTTCTGAATCAATTTCATTTTGGAAGCATTTTTTTTTACAGGTATACTTTTTAAATGATGTCTGCCTTGGTGGGAGAACCTCTTCCTGACCTCAGCATCCGGACTGGAACCCGGGTTGTTTAGTGGATGAATGACGATGACGAATGATCAATCTGGTCACTGGGGGACCATGGGACAGGGCATGCAAAGCTGCTTCACTTCTGCCTTTACGCTCTGGTTTCAGAGCGCCCTGTCCATCACGCATGCAAATTCAGCTGTGTGGCACCGAATGGTCTGGATTCAATCAACATTTGTCCTTAAACACAGTGGTGGACACTAACTTAATTACTGTACTTAAGTACATTTTTCAAGTATCTGTGCTTACTTAAGTATTTCCATTTGCACTTTTACTTTCACTCCCCTACATTTCAAAGGCAAATGGGGTTAAATGTAGGACTTTTTACTTTTACTGGAGTAATATTTTATCAGGGTATCTGTACTTTTACTCAAGTAAAGGGTTTGTGTAATTCGTCCACCACTGCTTAAACATGACTCAAATATTAACATGCTGGTGTTTGTCACATACGGTGATAGTTGCTGGTCACGTCTCTCACATAATCAACAGGCATGCATCATCTACACACTACACAAGACCTCATGACACCTGGATCATGATACATCCCAGCCTATCCCAGCATGCATTGGGGCGAGAGGCAGGAATACATCCTGGATAGGTCACTAATCCATCCAACTGTGTTTGTAAAGAAAAATACTTCATTTTACTGTGGATGGGGGAAAGAGTCCAAGCCAAAATGCATCATAGCACAAAGCAATATTAAATTGTTGAGTTAACTGAACAGATTCATAAATAAGCTCAAATTGCTTATAGCGATGAGTGAGTATTTAATTTCAATAAAACTGGGGCAATATTAATAATAAAATTATGACTATTGAGCTGCCACGTCCCTATAAATCCCCTGGCGTGCCCATTGTGCTGGTAATATCGCTATAATATATAATATCACTGGTGTCACATTGATAGATTGGAACATTGGGAGTCGGCGCGCTTTACCGATTCACGTGATTTATAAAGGCTCTTACTGGTGCTGGAGCAAGAACACAACTTCAGAGAGCAAAGAAGGAAAGGCCAGCGTTCACAATGTTCAGCTCTTTGTTCATCTCTTTGTTCATTTTACACATTGTTACCCAGAAGCGGCAGCCTCCGGTCACAGGTGTTCATCTTGGTGTGCGTGAGGCAGAGGAAACCGCACTGTGACTCATTTTCATACCACGGAGGAACCCTTTTCTAAAGACCACACAAAGGCTCCCCTATCGACTTCCTCGACTTCCTCGTTCCTCAGCATATACAATAACCCTCAGACAAAAAAATTTGAAACGAGCATAATTATTAGCGTTAAGTCCTTCGGTTTAATGGATAAACAGGCTCATTGAGTCCTGGGGTAACTACAGCACCGGGTTTTCAGGACGTGGTCATGTTTAAAAAAATACAATAAAAATCTATTAACCTTTTCTTTCTGTGTTATAGGTATGGTATGCAGCTGCTAACAACGATGCCTGTCGCTGTATTACTGCACTGATCTCTTGCGCAAACAATGATTGTTCCTACAATGTATTACCTTGTTCCTACCATAGATTACTTCTGCTGGTGCAAAAGTGTTATCACTCTACTCTTTCCCCTGATCCGGTGTGATATTTATCATAGTCATAATTGCACCTTTCCTATTTTTTCCCCGGCTTCGTGGCACCTGCCCGGAGCTCACCTGCCCCAGAGTCAACCCCCCACCCCTGCCATGTGGTTCCATCCCCGCCCTGCCCTGGTATCTGGAGGGATGAGGTCCACCCCACCCCTACACTTAGAATGCCCTTCCCTCTGGAATATGCCAATTGTGAAGCGCTGTGTGACAACCTGTTTGTAAATGGCGCTATACAAAAATAAAGATTGATTGATTGATTGATGTATTAATGCACATCTTGTAAGTCGCTAAATGCCTAAATGTAAACATAAAAGTGTCGATATGACCATCACGCGGGCAGGTACCGCCATTGTCCAGCCAGCTGCAGTCCGTTTCAGGCCTGGGGTCAAGTACGTCATTTGAGATACTCAAACTCTTTAGATGCTGATAAAACTGTGAAAACACTCCTGCAGATCCCTGAGAATTTCCCAAGTAAACACGTCGCTAATCAAACAGTAACAATCGCACGATAGGATTTTGTTTGTGTGAAAATAGATGTTTCTTTTTAAAATCATCTGTAGCCTGCAAGAACTTCACTGGTGTCCGGTCAGCTGCCTGTATCCTTCTCTACACAGCGACGGGACTGGTGGACACCCAAACGCACACTCGGACGCACACACCCCCTCCCAACTCCATTCGTTCATTTCTTTAGTATACAGGTTAAAATTCAATTAGAAACCTGCATCTCTACCAGATGTCCGCCTCCGGGGCGGAGGGGGGAGGGTGAGCCGGCACGAGTTTGTCGAGGAGCAGGAAAAGGGGTCCGTGGTAGAGTTCCATCTTGGAAGAGGCGGATCTATCGGCCCAGAAAGAGAGTCTCGACCCGGAGGACGGGTGGCAGACTCGTGGGGGAGAGTGAATTGAGATAGAGGGTATAATTGGCAACCAAATTGGGTAAAAATGTAAATAAATTTGAAAAAATACTTTCAAAAAGTATGAAATGTTTACGGATGTTAAAACACAATGGGCCCTTCTCAGCGCGACACCGTTTGACAGATGGTTCCCTGTCCTGCAGAAAGAAGGGCGAGAGAGAAAAGAAAAGGAGGAAGCTCGGCACAGAGTGAAGAAAGACGGGGGGGGAAAAAAAAGCTTTGGGGACCAACTGAGCTACAACAAACACAATATGCTGCTCAATGTCCGTCTGTGCCCTGGCCAGGGCCATAACATTAATAAAGGGTCCTTCAAGCAGCTGTGTGCGATCACATTTCCTGTTCCGTCAATACCTTGATGGCTTTCATTTACGGCTCGTGTTTCATATGGCCAAGCGTACACATTTGTATGCACAACAAATCACATCGGCCAAATTGAAATGAGGGCAGAAACGCCAATATTCTAGGATTAAAGACAAGACGGCTTCTGCTAGTACAGCAGCGGAAATTGCACTGTTCACTTTTATTCGACGTTGGGCTATTTTACGTTCCTTCCAGCGCACGTCAATCCCAGCGTTTCCCCCCCCAACAAGGCAAGCTGCATCTTTCAGCCTTTATTTTTCTCTCACCAATCTGGAGAGTAAAAACGGGAAGAAACCACACTCGCACACTGCTGTCGCTCGTAAATATGATGATTTGTATCGTGGCATAAAAAACGCCAATGTTTCGACCGCGCTCGCCCTCATCGTGTGTCACCGGTGTGGTCGAAACGTTGCCCTTTTGACCCCGCCATAAAACCAACGCATTCGACGGCAGCAGCAGCAGCAGCGTGTGGGTATTGCTCTCACATAACGCACTGCTTTTTTCTGACTGCATGTTCTCTTCTCTTCTCTGCCTCGGCCTCTGACTCAGGGGCACCCGCCCCAAGCCCTAGATCCTGCGAGAAGTGTGAGCTGCCCCCATCAACCCTACCCCCACACCTACCCCAGTCCCTGGATCTGGACCCCCTTCACATGGTTTAGCCCCCCCTCCCACTGACTACCTAACTCAGGAGGCGCAAAGTCAGCCAGCCCTGAGTCACCTTTGGACTGACCACGATACTGCCTTTTTTGGACACACCCTGTGCCGGCCAGAAGAGGATGGGCTCCCCCTTTTAGTCTGGTTCCTCCCAAGGTTTCTCCCTATCAAGGGAGTTTTTCCTTGCCACTGTCGCCTTAGGCTTGCTTTTGGGGGGTCTAGGCCTGGGTTCCCTTTTGTGAAGCGTTTGTGACAATTCATTTGTGAAAAGCGCTGTACTAATACATTTGATTTGGGTACCGTTTCTCCTCACCTTTGTCCATCTTGTGCACGTGAGCTAATGTGCTACGTTGGACGTGCACACACCTCCTCACTGTTTGTTCACGCGACAAAATCACATCTGACTGTTTCAGGGCTCTCCTGCGTCGGCCTTCCACAGAACATTCAGCCTACTTCTGCTCGGCCGACCAGCAGCGCACAGCCTACTCAACGGAGTGCGGTGGGCTGGTGGAACCTGTAATGCAGATAACTACATTTCAATATCATTTCCATCTTCTTTTCCAGCGGACACACAGGTGGGACAGCGCATCTGTGAGCCACGCCCCTTTGGCTCTGATTGGTTCGATGCGGCCTACCGGCCAAACGCATTCAAAATCAGCGGGAATAGAACGAGGTGACAGACTTGCACAAGTGGGTGGAATTTCGATACGACTGTACAGAAACGGGGTAGCACATCTGTGAGCAAAGACTTTGAGAGAACTGGCCAGTTGTCAGCTCGTAAACACCACTACAAGATCCTTTGACAAGTGCAGATTTACACTGAAGAGGCGGAGCGGAGATTTTAGCGCCCGGTCAAGTGCTTGGCTGGCCGTTCAAAATGTCCGCCGGGTCTGAACTCCAGCGCTGAAGCAGAGTGTGAGCGTGGCCCAGTCTCTGAGGGTCTGAACTCGGTTCCCCTCAGAGCGTGGCCCAGGCTCTGAGTGTGTGTGTCTCCAGCGCTGATGCAGAGTGTGAGTGAGTACGGTTCTCCCAGCGTGGCCCAGGCTCTGAGGGTCTGAACTCCAGCGCTGATGCAGAGTGTGAGTACGGTTCTCCCAGCGTGGCCCAGTCTCTGAGGGTCTGAACTCCAGCGCTGAAGCAGAGTGTGAGTACGGTTATCCCAGAGGGGCCCAGGGGCTCGGAGGGTGTGTGCGTCTCCAGACAGCGGGCCCTGCTCGGAACTCCAGCTCCTTCTTCACCTGTGCAGCTCATCACAGCCCCAGGTTCGAGGGGGAGATATACCTGGGGCTGCCCTGCTGGACTGCACCTGCAGAGAGTCCCGCAGAAGCTGTGCACGAGAGACGCCTGCGTGTGCACCGGTGTGAGACCCCCCTGGGACGTTGGCCCCTGCACGACTGCAGACACACAGACACGCAGACACACAGACAATCTGAGCACCTGCTCCTTGTCAATCTCAACTGGACCCACCCACCTGTAGAGAATGCCACAGAAGCTGTGCATGAAGGACGCCTGCATTCTACAGTGACTTCAGAATGCTTTCACCCCCCTATGACTATTTATGGTTTTGCAGTGTTGCAAGGTCAAATTCAAATATATTTAAATGGGATTCTTTTTCTAGGTATATACAAATAACTTTAAAATGTCAAAATGAAATCAAGTATTTCGATGTTTTTAGAATGATATTAAAAGTGTAAAAAAAAAACTGAAAAAGACTTAATAAGCATTCGCCTCCTTTGTGTTAAAACAACCTCCATTTAGATCACCCTAAAACGTTTACGAAGTCCACCTGGGTTCCACTGCATGTTTGGAGAATAAGCATCACTGGGCTTTGTGAGGTCTCACAACTGAAACAGCAATTCAGATCAGCCACCATCGTGAAGACCAAGGGAGTGCCCGTGGAACTTCGAGATGAAGTTCTCATGAGGCAAAAAGGTCATAAAAAGATTGGCAAAAAAATAATCTCAGATTCCACCAGCCGCGCCAGAGTCGGCTCTGGCCGGGAGTGCCACCAGGGGGCGGCAATTGGCTGTCCGCCCCAGGGAGGGGGAGGGAAGCCAACAGGAAGTTTGCTGGCTCTGGAGTGGCTCTGGTGTACCGGAGTTACGGTCGACGGCTTGGCGACAATACTTCGCCTTTGTCACTGTCGATCTCAGGGCTATGGCAGCAAACTCACAATACGAGGGGGGGATTGACATGAAAACAGAGAGTGTAATTGCCTACTAAATTGGGAGAAAGTCAAACAAATTCTTTAAAAATATATATATATATTTTTTTTTAAGCATTGAACCTTCCCAGGAGCACAGTTAAGTCCACCGTAACAAAATGGGGGTAAAGAATGTCATGACCCCAGACAAGACCAAGATCAGGCCTTCCTACCTATCTAAACAAACTGGATGAGAAGGCTTCCTTGTCAGGAAACAAACTGACCAAGAGGCCAGTTGTCAACGTGACAGACTTTCAGAGCTCATCGGCTGAAATGGGAGAAGCTGTCAACAATCCCTTCAACACTATAGACATTTGGCCTCTGGGAGAGTGTCTAGACAGAAGCCACTTTGGAGAAAGGCAAACATGAAGTCACGCTTGGACTCAAGCCATGTGACAGACCCGGAGACCTTGCGGAAGAAGATTCTGTGGCCGGACGAGACTAAAGCTGAGCTCTTTGGCACTGAAAGCGAATCGCTATGCTTGCCGCAAACAACACTGAGACCGTCACCCAGGTAACACCAGCCCACCAAGTACGGTGGTGGCATCATCATGCTATGGGGTTTATTCAGCGGGAGGGACTGGGAAGCTTGCTGCCATCAAGGACACGATGGACAGAAAGATGGACAGAGCCAAATACAGGCAAATCCTGGCACAGCAGGAGATCTGGAGAGTTGGAGCACATTTGCATAGAGGAATGGGGGAACATTCCTAAATCTAAATGTGCTAAGCTGGTACAGACATACCCAAGAAGACTCAGAGCTGTGTCTGAAATTGACAATTTTCTGTAGATGTAATGACTATTGTATGTGTACGTAACTGAGTGAAAAATGCCCTGCCCTGCCTGTGCTCACACAATATGTTTCTAATTGTTCAATTGTTCCCTGGGACAGGGATATACAAATAAAACGGATTGATTGATCGAGCCGTAATTGATGCCAAGTGCCTATCTACATAGTATTGGGGTGAATACTTTAGCAAATTAGAAATGTACATCTATCATTATTTTTTGGGGGTGGAAGAAAAGAAAAAAAACTAATAATAATAATTCATTGCATAAAATTTTGAAGGTGTAACAGAACAAAAATGTAAAAAAGTTCAAAGGGAGGGGAGGAGAGGGTGTGAATACTTTCTGAAGGCACTGTACACTGATACGAAATACCTGGGGCGTGTGCGTGCACTCACACAGCAGTCCTGCCCATTCACACAAACATATCACACGCCCAGAGGCATGAATCAACACTCCGGTGCGTTCGCATAGTAATGTGTGCGATATCACACGCCCAGAGGCATGAATCAACACTCCCGTGGGTTCACATAGTAACGTGTGCGATCGGCAATAACAAGTACAGCACATGCCAGGACTTTCCATTCATAGAGTGATGCACACAACTGCACACAAAAACTTACTGTTGCATAAGCCAGTCCCTCCCTCTGACACGCTTGGATGGAAACAGATGCACTTCGACGCGCACACACACACACACACACACACACACACACACACACACACACGACACACACACACACACACACACACACACACACACACACACACACAAAAGCGCAGACGCACACACATAATCTGTGCAACTGCTTGTCACTCTCAACTGAAACAGACTTGGCAAAGAAAACTGACAGCTCACTTAAACTGCAGCTAATTATCAATCTGATGAACATTAATCACATTTCCCCAGGGAGGAAGGTGAAACTGGGACAGCCGGATCTTGCCATCCCTCAGCTTGTCTCTCCAGATAGCGCCATGTCCACCCACTCTGCACCACTCGCACAAATTAAAATCCTCTGGGACACCACTGAGCCTGCTGAAACTACCTCCGGTAATATTAATGCTCCACTGAGCTGCTCCTCATGTTGATATCAATGCTCCACTGTGCTGCTTCTCACGCCTCCATGACAGCTCCACTGAGCATGTTACCATGACTGCACCACCGAGCTGGTCCTCGTCATGTCACCATGACTGCACCACTGAGCTGCTCATCACTATGTTTCCATGACAGCGCCACTGAGCTGCTTCTCACGTTTCCATGACAGCTCCACCGAGATGGTCCTCACCATGTTACCATGACTGCACCACTGAGCTGCTCATCACTATGTTACCATGACAGCGCCACTGAGCTGCTCATTGCCATGTTAGATCTACAAAACTTGGACCACATTGTTGCAGCAGTGTTTAGCTTCTTTTATATCAAATGAGTGATGTCAGCAGGGAAGCTCTTTTGCAACAGCCCCACCTCACAACACCCATCCTGGCAACTACACAGGGTCTATTGTATCTGTGTTCATCTCTGCCCATGGCACCAGGCTGGCACTTAGCACAAGTAGGTTTGTTATGTTTCAACATAGGTGCACCGGTCGGCTTACCGTTACGTGTGTGCTTCAGACACACCATACGAACCGTGCTTACAAACAGTTCGCCTATGCACTTGTAAAGTATTTTACAGTACTTGTAAAACACAGACCATCTAGTTGAGTGCACCGCGCGCGGAAGCATGTGTGGAACATCCAGGAGACGATCGCACAGCCGTTACCCATAAGCACCTCGGGTGAGCGCGTGAGTCAGCACATGTTCTAGACCAGTGTTTCTCAATCCATTCCTACAAGGCACACTGCGCTGCATGTTTTCATTCCAACCACCACTTTAATCATGCTCAACTGATCATTAGCAGACGACCGCTGCAGATGATGGGTTGGGAGCGGAGGTTGGAATGAAAACATGCAGGGCAGTGTGCCTTGTAGGAATGGATTGGGAAACACTGTTCTAGACTGACTGTAAACGTGACAAGGCCAGGAGTTCCTCGAGCAGCAGCAGCAGCTCAAAGGACCCCCTCCTTCCTGGCACCATGTGCTGAATTGTGCTCAGTTTCCCCATCCCTGTGCAGTCTAACGCGGGAACACCACGCCTGACCTGAAGGATGACACACCTGTGCAATCGGATCAACACCACACCACACCACACCACACCACACCTTTACCCTACCGCAGGGGTGTGTCCAATCTTATCCGAGAAGGGCCAGTGTGGGTGCAGGCTTTTGTTCTAGCCCTGCACTAAAACACCTGATTCAACTAATTCACCAATCATGGTCTACAATCAAGACCTTGATTAGTTAAATTAGTTTAATTTAGTGCTGGGCTAGAACAAAAGCCTGCACCCACACTGGCCCTTCTCGGATAAGATTGGACACCCTGGCCTACGAACCGTACAGTCCCGTTACACACCTGAGATATGGATATCCAGAGTCTATGTCCTCACTTTGTGCTTCTGTCCAGACATGTCCATTTTGGAGTTACATGACTAGAAAGCTTGCATCAGCACTTGTACACTGTAAATGTTTCATGCCTCTGTGACTAATAAAGTTTTTTTTTTTTAAACATGACTAAAACTTGTAAGTTTTTCTCATTTCCTGAAAAGTTGTCTTTGTGAAGAAAGTTTTTGTTTTGTTTAAAACACTGACGATAGGTAGCCCCATCACATTATTCAGTTCAATAATGATGTCTGACAGTTTTCTGCATTTCTCCTCCTGCTGATTTTCCTAAATCTCCTTAAAGCCTAACAGCAGAGGTAAATGATGTCCCTATAAACTTTAATTTAAGTGACGTCAAGACAAAAAAGTTTCAATCGATTTGTATTTGTTTACAAAAAATAGTCAGATGACAGTTGTGTTGACACATTTGCCTAAATTGCTGAATGTTGACAAAGCAAGGACGGACAAGATATACATACTCGCAAAATGCATTATGACATAAAATGTGTCATTATGTTTCACCATAAACAAACCACCATAGGATCACATACTGAATTAATATCTCAGTTACTCACTACAGACCTGTCGAGACAGCCTGGAAGGGCCTTGAAAGTTAGAAGATACAGGCTCATTCCTTTAGAGTGAGAAAGGTTATTTTAAACAGGGAACACTGTCCTCTTTGTGAACAAGAACAGGAACAAGAACACATTGGGTCCAGGGTTCACAATTTTACTGAGCCGTCTACAGCGTTTAACCGGCCATCCACCATGTATGCCTAGGCAAACCACACCTTGGCTTTCGTACGACACGACACGTTACGTAATGTTCAGTAAGTATAAAGGCCAAGTGACATTTCAAACCCTAAGAATATCGCTGAGAATAAACAATTCCTCTCGATACATTAGAACTATCCCAGGCGTAACTCTGTATCACATACCCAGGGGCTGTCGGTTACATAAAGTTATGTCGCTGCCTTCCGCCTCGCTGGAGCGCGCTCTAAATCGGGGAGCTTCGGCCATGCCCTGTGGAGAACGGCAGTTCCGGACATGACTTCGTGTTTGACGTTCGTAAAAATAGACGTGAAAACACGCGAACCCAGTGAAAAACGCGTAGCCTGCGTGTGACAGGCTGTTTATGGAGGGATGGACGCAAACCCGGGCGTTAAAGAGAAACACAGTGAGCGAGCGAGGCTTTCCACTGCACTCCAGAATACACCGCCTCATTGTGGCGTGTTGGGCACTGTCCCGTGTGTGTGTGTAGCCCCCTTTTGAAAACGAACAAATGTGACGTAAACGCAACAAAATGTAAAAACAAAAGACGACGAAAAAACAACAAACCCCGCATACTTTATCCTATAATTCGGCATTTTACTGCTAGGAGCGGTAGGTTCATTGGCATACAGAAAAACGGAGCAGTGAAGTATACATACAATGCGTCATCACGGCATGTTTCCTTTCCCACGATATGAACGCTGACTTATTTTATCTAAATAAAAATAACCTATAACTGTGAAGTTAGAGTGAAATGAGAAACACGGTGCATGCAACCAGAAGCTGGTGATGAACGTGGGTTAATAGCGAGCTAACTTCGCGAAATGTGCCTCTTTTTTGGGGGGTAAGAAAGCTTGCTAGCGGCATGGGGAGTATGAATAAGCAGAAAAGTAAGTGGCGTGATACCGCCACCCCGTCAGCATAAAGGCCTGGAGAAAGTTGCTTTAACTCCCGTCTTCCTGTTCATCATCATCCTCCTTAACCGGCGTGACATTTCTACGTTGACACGTTAGCTATCAAACAGTCCAGCATCACATGGGTACCTTGCTAGCTTGTGTCGTTAACATATAAAATAGTAAGAAAGATGATGGCTTACCTCAAAAACTCAGTTGCCAAGAATCGTGCTCATCACCGTCTCCAGAGGGAGAGCGTGCAACGGTTCCTTGTCCAGTAGATCGCTGTTAGCTGCCTAGCTAGCGGTATATACTTATATTTAGTTTTGGAGCCCTACCTAAACTAACGAGCGAACAAAAAGGGAATCTTGGGGAGCTAAATAACCAACAATTCAACTTTGCATTCAGCAGCAGACTGGAATGTTGCAAGCTGGCTAACGAGATACCGTTGCCTAGCCAACTCTACTAGTACGTTTGTTAGAAGAATATCTAGCAAGCTAGCAAACTTAATCTGCCATACGTAGCGCTATAGCTATCTCGCTAACACACAATCGCTACACATAAGATTGTTTGGTGGGTAAAGGCGGTGATATTGGTGGCAACAATATAGTTCCTCAGAGTTGATACATTTGTAAAGTCCAAAGTGCCATCAGGTCACGCCGACGGTGGTGATGTAAGTTGTCTTCTCAATTCCAGCATCATCAATCTTCTTTTCTTGATATAATGTTAGTGCCTAACCTTACTATATAAGGCGCAACAATTTAAAAAGCACCTGAATATCAGACTAATGCATTCTTCCCTCGCATTACTGCTAGCTAGTTAGTTAGTTCCCTAGCTTTTTCGCCGTTGATCTCTGAAACATCTTTGTTTGTTTTCCTTTTATGCATAATATAATCACAGCATCGTCGGTAAATAACTGTTGATTATCATTCCTCCGCCTTGTGCCGGTTCAGTCCTCGTCCCATCCGACTCTCCCTCCCAGTCATTCACTCACGAAACCACAGCTGACACTTACGTCACTGCAATGACATACCCTCCGCCCCGATGTAACGCGCGCGTCCACTGGACTCACGCTTCCGCGCACGTAAAGCCGCCAGATGTTAGGAGCAGCTCAAGTCAACGATGAAACGTATCGATAATTACCTTGATACTTCCCCTAACGCGTTCTAAATAAAACAGGATGCATTAGAATTAGCGACGAGTTTAATGTATTCCTCTGTTAAGCTATGAAATCCGACACTCCTTCCCTCTCCCTTCGCCAGCTGTCTTCATTGAATTCACGCTAATGGATCAATAGCCATTTCCAGTCAGAGAGAGGGTTGTTTCCTGGGAAGGAACCGTAGGCTTGTCTAATTAGAATGGGAACACAGTGTTCTTAATATAAATCAAGGCTTTATATCAAATCAAATCAAATCAAATTTATTTGTATAGCGCTTTTCACAATATAATTGTCACAAAACGCTTAACAGAAGGGAACCCAGGCCTAGACCCCCAAAAGCAAGCCTAAAGGCAACAGTGGCAAGGAAAAACTCCCTTGGTAGGGAGAAACCTTGGGAGGAACCAGACTAAAAGGGGGGGAGCCCATCCTCTTCTGGCCGGCACAGGGTGTGTCCAAAAAAGACCATATCATGGTCAGTCCAAGGTGACTCAGGGCTGAAAGACTTTGCCCCTCCTATATGTCAATTTATAATCAATGCCATTAAATTGCTTTGATTTTTCATTTTCTAAGTTTCATCATAGCTGGTTATATAGAAATAGCAGCTACAGAAAAGATAGAACAAATAAATATAAAATCATATCAACTGAGATATTCCAGGTTATAACTATTATTGCATAAAATGATATCATTTCTTTAGAAGTTAGTTTTGGGGTTTTTTGGAATCTTTTCTTCCACCTGCCTGTGTTAATGTCATAGCTTTGCAAAGTTTGTCATGCTGTCAAATCATTTTCTGGGCCAGGGTGGATCTTGGCCATAAATGTTGACTGCTGACCATTTGACCTGTTACCATTTAGTAGATGCTTTTATCCAAAGCGACTTAAAGTGGTGTATGCATTCATTTTCAGCATATGTGGTCTCAATGGGAATCGAACCCACAACCCAAGCGTTGTCAGCGCCATGCTCTACCTACTGAGTCACCAGTTAGACAATGAATCTAGTGGGAGAACGCAATTGTGGTGTTTATGGTGTATCAAAAATATTTTTTTCAAACTCTTATTTTGAAAGTTGTTCAAATCACCATATTTAGCCAATAAAATGTATTCACACACACACACAAACACACAAACATCTAATTAGTTACTTGTTTCTGATGTGTGATGAGTGCAGAGCCAGAAGCTGAGGTCATGGTTAAAAAAATGAAAATTGAAAGAAAAATGTAAAAGAAATACGATAGTTTTAGCATTCTGCCACTGAATATATTGATTTTTAAGGAGGTATTGGAAAGGACAGGTGAATGAATGAATTTTAAAATATTTTTTCCCTCAGCCTCGGTGTATGCTGATTTTCCTCTACTCAATCACTGATTCAATACAGAAGAAAAGTTATTATTTTAGACTTCAGACTGCTTTTTTTCCTTTTAAATACATATCCTTGTTTTTCAGAGACTAGGTATCCATGCTCAACATTTAGACCCTCAACCTGTAAGCTATATAAATATTTTATCAGTTGCAAAGGAATTGTCTCAGAATTCATTAAAGAAAGAGAGGAGAAGTGTTCTCTAAATGGATCTCAAAGAGACAGCAATGCACTGTGGGGAAGGCCTCCACTAAACCTGACTAAACTATGAATGCAACTGAATTAATTTACTCTTCCAGTTGTTTGCCCTTTAACATTGAGTTATAGGGCTATCAAACATTAAAATGATTAATTAAACACTAATGTTCATGATAACTGCGAAACCCCACACAATAATTCCACTCTCTCTCTCTCTCTCTCTCTCTCTCTCTCTCTCTCTCTCTCTCTCTCTCTCTCTCCCCCTCTCCCCCTCTCCCTCTCTTTCTCTCTCGTTTTCTAAAATTCACAATGCAGGAAATGCCTTTGTAAATATTGCCAAAGCACAGACACACACACACAGACAGACACACACACAAGCATGCACACACACAAGCACACACACACATACGCCCCCACACACACACACAGACCCGCCCCCGCCACACACACACACACACAGACAGACACACACACACAAGCGTGCACACGCACACACACACACACACACTCACACACACACACACACACACACACACATGTTTTGTTTCACTCCACTTAGTGCTCTGGTCTCTTGTACTAATTTTCTCTGGTCTGGGAGACGCTCTGAGAGCAGGCCATGAAATTTTAATCGGGAGGAAACTTGAGAGCTTTCGTTCCTGGGATGAAGGGAAAGCAGGCTGAGGAAGAAAGGGAATCTTCTCCGATTGAGACAGAAGGAGAGAGGGCTACTTAAAGAAAGAGGAGAGCGGTATTTAAGTATCAGGTTTGTAAGAGTAATGGAAGAAGTAAGATGGTGTGTATGGTCTATGAGAGCCCACTTTAATATTATGCTGTGTGTATGTGTAAACATTCCACATATTTTTTTGGTCCTCAAATATGTTAACATCTGTTAAGACCACAAGGCGGCAGTGTTTAACTGTTTCCAGGAACTTATTGGTCTTATTCCAAATCTCTCCTTAATATTTCAAACGAATTCTCCTTCATTTATATCGTTTTTATATGTTGTTTTAATAAATTACTCATTTTTTGTCTTTGTGTGGTTCCTTTCCAAAGAAGCTCTGTGAATGCGAGACAAAATTCCGGCAGCGATATTTTATTAAAAACACTAAATTCAGAAATGATAATTTATCAATATCATCTGTAAAATGAGTATCCCGCCTCCCACCTTGCTATATCATCATCATTAGTACCACTGCAATAAGTGTAGGTGTTTTTTACTTTACCATCGCTATAGTAAAATATGCAATTTTAGCAGACGTTTTTATCCAAAGCGACTTACAATAATGAATGTATACATTTTCAGTATTTATGGCTCCAATGGGAATCGAACCCACAACCTAAGCGTTGTCAACGCCATACTCTCACTACTGAGCCACACAGAACCACTATAGTGACCCGTTGCACCCTGGTTTACAAGGTGCGGTATGAGAAGTGTGATCACCGACGCTCAGGTGAGCCGCTCCGTATTTGTCCTGAGAGCACTTACTTTTTTATTTTTTTTTTGGTAAGAAGAGCTGGTTCTCATTGAGGCTGGCACCGTTCCACATGGCACGTGGATTTACAGGCCATTGGGAACACATGGACTCGGCAGCAAAACAACCCGCTTCCCCTTTCCTCCCAAATGGAAAAACAATAGAGGTACCACGCAGGTTTTCATTTCATCTTTACTGTGTGCGTGCGTGTGCGTGTGTGCGTGTGTGTGTGCGTTTCCATCTGTCGGAGGAGTGCACGAGTTATTTTACTCGCGCTGTTTACAAGTCGAGGACTTGTTTGTGGCGTTCTTTGGGTCAGGGGAGGATGGGGAGGGGGGGGGGGGGTGAACCTTCCGAGAATAAATCCACACGGGTCTAATGTGGTAATAATAGAGTGAGAGAGAGAGAGGAGAGGAGAGGAGAGGAGAGGACACGGAAGGAATGTGATGTGAAAAAAATAAAAAATAAATTACAAATCAAGAGAAGAGACCGCAAGGATTTGGCAATAACACAAAACAGCGATAGATAAGGGGATTAGGCAAAAAGAGAGGAATAGGGGGTATGAGACTGGCATGAAAAGGAGAGAAGAAGAAGAAGGGAGCAAGCAGTGGGAAGAGTGAGAGAAACCGCTGGGTGAGTGTCCGCCGATGATGTTGTTTACTTTGTTAACGCTGACCGACCCAATCCAAGCAATGTGATAGTCTCCTGTCTTTCACCTTAAATGGCTATTTTTATTCAAAATGCAGTCGTGTAGGCTATCATGAAAATGTTTTCTGCTCAGGAGAACTTAATAACTTCTATAAGTCTGTATTATTACCCGTTATAAACGTGTCACCGCAAAATAGAAAAATCAGGTAGCCTTATACTGTACATTAAATGATCGTGTTTCACCTGTTTCGAATGGGTTCCTTAAATTCTCATCTGCAAATTAAGCAAGTGTTTGTTCTTGCAGCTGTCATCTCCTTTAAATTAATTGTTTTAAAAAGTTGGTTAAAAGTTTTTAAAGTCGGTTGTCATTGGCCGCAGGACGATGCAATTAGACAGAAAAGTCTGTGGGTGTGTTCAATTTCTCAAAAACAATTTGTGTGAGAATTTCATTTTTTTTTAAATGTTCCTCATAAAAGCTGATGATGGAGTGCACTTACCAGAATGCCTGAAATGTTAGATGATGGTGATGAAGACGACGATGATGATGATGATGATGAATAAGTGTAGTCCCATTAGGCTTTGAAAGTGCTTCATGTTTTCCAGTGAGGACAGGTGACTTAGCTTCATCTGCTGACAATACACATGAATTACATTATATTCGAATTTTAGACATTTAGCAAAGGCTCTTATCTGGAGCTACTTACAACAAGTGTATTTAAAATGACAAGAAGAGTCACAGCTAGAGCAAGAGAACAGTACAGCAGCAACACAACAGACACTATCGCAGACAGATGCACACCGCACCTATACAGCAGGGAGAGAAAAGTTAGCTTGTGTTGAGAAAAGTTAGTCCTTTTTTTCCCATCATTTCCCGAGGTGCAACGTGGTGGCCATTTTGTGCCAGAACGCTCACCTGCGCATCGGTGTTAAAGGGGAAACCAGACTGCTGTGATGAAATGACCGTGCCTTGGGCTTACATTAGAGCCTGGGCTTCTGGTGACCCTGGTACTGCACTGCACTGGCTTACATTTACAACTTACACAGGGATTTTACATTTACATTGTAAGCATTTAGCAGACGCTCTTATCCAGAGCGACTTACAAGATGTGCATTAATACATGGTAGGAACAATCATAGTTTGTGCAAGAGATCAGTGCAGTAATACAGCGATAGACATCATTGTTGGCAGCTGCGTACCATACCTGTAACACTGGGAAGGAAAAGGTTAGTTTTTTTATTTATTTTATTTTATTTTTTTATTTGGTGTCGGAACACCAAATAAAAATGCAGCCAAGAACATGGCAAATGGGAGAAAGTTCAAATGGACAGATGTAGTAATACAGCGATAGACATTACTGTTGGCTGCATACCATACCTGTAATACTGGGTTAGGGAAAGGACTCACTTGTGCCTTGCGCAGAGTCACGAGTGTGTATGCTCCCTGCAGAGTTGTCCGTGAGTCCCACGCCTGGCCGAGCCCGAGAGTGAGAGCGAGACCGAGACCGGGGCGGAGTCATGCTGCCCGTCGTGCGCTTGGTGCTCCTGGTGACCCTGGCGCTGCACCCCGAGACGGGCACGGTGAGAACTGCAACCGGGACCGCCTTGGCCAGCCCCGCCCTCCGGCGTTGCCTCACACCTTTTGGACTCAACACCATAAAAAAAATGGCAGCTTGGGGATAACCTGTCGGGGGCTGGCACGGGGAAGGGAGCCTGTCCCAGCATCACCTGGGCAGTCAGCAGTACAGCAGATGTGAAAGACACAGCACTGCCTTGGCGACGGCTCAGCACAGTAGCACCCCCTGCTGGGCATGGCTGGGAGTTTCCTAGCGGCTAATCGTTAAGACCAGTAGTAATTTTAAATAGGCACTGCGAGCGGTCCACACCCGGGAACAAACAGAAACAGCGGGTTGACATAAAAGCCAGCATGGGGGGGGGGGCAGGGGAGGTGGGCTAGGGACGCACACACACACACACACGCTCCCCCCTCTCTCTGTGCATGCATGCCAGCGGATTTTCAAATTAGTGGCCATTTCGAGTTTTATTGTTACAAAGAAGCCCCATATATATCCTGCTGTTACTGCCGAGAGGCGGCATGCGATGGCAGTAAACTCAGTATCGGAGCCGCGGGGCTCGCCGTTCCCCTCATCGTGGGTCAAGCGCGGTCTGTTCCTCATCAGGGCTTACAGTCGGCTCGGGACAGATGTGGGTCTGGCAGAGACTACAAAGCAGGCGGCCAGAAGAGCTCCCCCAGTCCAAGGCCGATGCGAGCCCAGCAGATCAGATCAAGGCTTTTTATTGGGGAACGGAGATTTAGGCCAAGCTCAAATAGCAGTGTGATGTAACAAAGTAGTGTGTGGAGGACCGATCAAGGCAATGGGCCCTGTGGCCTCTGAACGGACTGTGTGCGTGCGTGCGCGTGCGTGCGTGCGTGCGTGCGTGCGTGCGTGCGTGTGTGCGTATGTGTGTGTGTAGTGCAGTGGGAGGGAATGCGTATGTAGCGGATGAGCTCTGGTACGTGAGCGTCCACTACAGAAAGTGACGTGGATAAGAGTGTGATTAGTTCCCGGAGTTAGGGAATTTGAGTCTTTAGCTCACCGAGTTAAATCGATTTGTTGTCGCGTCGAGATCCCTCGGTTCGAAACTCGCTGCGGGCAGAACCAACTCCAACCAGACTCGGGTCAAATAATTATTTGAAATACTGCAACCCTTTAGCCCCCTAGTGAATGTCCTGCACAATTTCAAAAGAAACATCTACTTTGATTGTATGTCATTGTGTGTCTTCACATGTTATCATGCACGTTATGTGTATCATACAGTATCCCCCACAACCGTATGAGCTATCAAGAAGCTTTAACTTGCACATAAAACAAGACAACCTGAGCTTTCCGACGATACGGGTACAGATATGTAAACTCATGTGCAATCTACACTATATCTGGATAGTTCTTCCTATTGCCTGGGCCTGTCCTTTTGCAGTCTATCCACTTGTAAATAGATGGAATGTCAGCTACCATTTCGTCCACAGTCGTTAGTGATGTCACACTAATGATTGGCAGCCAATGCAGCCAATCAGAGGACTTCAATACACCGGAAATGGGGTTTCGGCATGTTACTTCGATGAGGAGGACGCATTTGCTGCGGGCATAGACCCACATGTGGATAATATGTAAGTTGATTTAATTTGATGAAGTTTTAATACCACGTGTCTATACTTACTTACTTACTTACTTACTACACTGTAATACTGTAGTGCTATACTGTAGGCTAATGTTAGTTTTAGTTGTTTTGGCATCGTTTTTACACTTTTTATTTTTAATGTCTTACTATTTTATTCTGCCTGTGGAGAGATTTGAGCACAAAAAATAACTTTTTGGACACTTTGGCTGTTAGGTTGGGAGCTTTATTAGCCGTTTTCATGTCTTTGTTGTAACTTAGAAGTAATTATTATCATATTATTATGAGGGTTACTTGTTCTGTTTTTCCGGGGAGGGGGTTCCTATCATCTTTAGCTGTGCTCTTGGGGGGGATGGGTGTGAAGACCCAATGCCCTTCACTTGCTGATGGGCAGTGCAGCTGACTCCAGTTTTCCCTTTGCTTTCTCAGAGGCCCCCATGCTGAGTCACAACAGCCAGACCAGCCACCACCACCATTTTTGTTTTGCCAGTCCAACACTGACTCTTCAGAGTCGTATTCACCGTCTGAGCAGTCTTCAGACGAGGAGGATGCGTTCACTGAGGTGAGCCTGTCGTGGCCCAGGGACCATGGACAAGGCTGTCGCACCAAAAGCTCTCCAACACACCCAACCTCTGCGTGGAAGTCTGAGGACGATGACCAGGACATTGTGATCCCAAGGTTTACACCTAAAAATGACCTCGGGTGTTCAGCCTCCCCTCCGCTGAAATTTGAGAAAGACCCAAGCCCCCTGGAGATCTTCAGACAGTTCTTTGATGGCCGTGCCATCAAGACGTTATGTCGGAACACCAAATAAAAATGCAGCCAAGAACATGGCAAATGGGAGAAAGTTCAAATGCAGATAAGCCAACAGAGTTTTTCAAGTTCCTAGGCCTGCTGCTGTACATGGGGGTGCCAAGACTACCAAAAATGAGGGACAAAATGGAGGAAAAATGTATTTTCCAAGAGGCCTTTCCGCAGACTGTTATGGCCAGAGACCGTTTCCGGTCCATCCAACTACTGTAATTTGCACAGTGACCTTAGCTAAGGATGCTGAGAATGACTGGAAAAGGGGCACAGAGGAGTACGACTGTCTCCACAGACTGAGACCTATATATGACTATATTCGATGCACATGCCAATCAGAATATCAACCCAAATGACATATCTCAGTTGACGAAAGGACAGTCGACACAAAGGCTAAAATTGGAATCAAACATTACATGAAGTCAAAGTCCACCAAGTGGGGGATAAAGCTGTTTGTTCTGGTGGATATCAATGGCTATACGTGCAAGTTCAGAATCTATACTGGCAAGTCTCAGTTCGCGTCTGGGAAGGGACTTTCTTTTGTTGTCAAAAAAGAGGGTTTTAAATAAACTGACTTACACTGTATACTGTGACAGTTTTTAATGGACACCTGACATTTTTGGGGCTTGTGGCACATATAGGGAAGGAAGAGTGGGGGGCACCCCTGCCACAATGGAAAATGCGTTGACCAAAACATCCCCAAGGGCCTCCGTACGGTGGATACGTGACAACGACTTTCTCTTTGTCAAATGGACGGACCCACTGTCTGCTCCACTGTGCACACTGCATACACAGGGGAGATCGTCTTGAGGCGGCGGAAGACAGAAGACGACCGATATGAGAATATTTTACATTTTACATTTTTAGGCATTCAGCAGATGCTCTTATCCAGAGTGACTTACAGTAGTGAATGGATACATTTTTCAGTGTATGTGGTCCCAGAGCTTTCAACGATGAGCCACACAGAACCACGAGACAGGGAAGGGCCATGACACACACCAAGGCTTCCAGGAGCGTCTTGCTGCAGAGCTGGTGGACGCTCCAGCGTTGATAGAGGTATGGTCACCTCAGTGTCCCCAGCACCGAAGCCCAGGACTAGTCTCAGGAGGCGAGCATGGGACGCCGGCGGTGTGCAGTGTGCAGCAGGAGCACGCTGTGGAAGTGCAGTGCGTGCCATGTGCCCCTGTGTGTCCAGCTGCACAGGAACTGCCACTTTGTGTATCACCAGCACTAGACACAAACACAGGAAAAAACACCCAGGGACAGTGTTGCAAAATAGTGGCCACAGACTTCTAAGAAAAAACAACTTAAATTTAAAAAAATAGTAGAGTAGAGCAGTAACTTGTAAACTTTCAAGGAAGTGTTATTCATTTCATGCTTTGACTCCAAATTGTTTCAATCTGTGTGATGTGACTTCTTTAAATAATAAAAATGTGAACATGTAATTTCTGTTTTTGTGGGGGGGTTTTCTCTTTACACACTATTTTCATCTATTATATTGTATAGTACAGTTCAATAACTGACATGTATAGAATGCTGAATTTGTGCTGAGGACATACATACCACTTGATGATAGTAGAATATATCACTACTTTACACTAAAAAACACCAAGACATGCCCAAACAGCCACTTTAAGGCTTAGGTTTTAAAGGGCTGTATAATGACATGTTTAGCTGAAAATTCTCAGGGATCAGTTGTTTTCAAATTTTACCATCATCGTTAAAAGTATTTGAAAATGCAGGTCAGGTGTGTATGTGTGTGTGTGTGTGTGTGTGTGTGTGTGTGTGAGAGAGAGAGAGAGAGAGAGAGAGCATGTGTTTATGTGTATGTATTTGATAGAGAGAGCCTGTGGTTGTCTGTATGTATTTGAGAGAGAGAGCATTTGTTTGTGTGTGTATTTGAGAGAGAGAGCATGTGTTTGTATTTGAGAGAGAGAGCATGTGTTTGTCTGTATGTATTTGATAGAGAGAGAGAGCATGTGTTTGTATGTATGTATTTGAGGGAGAGAGAGCATGTGTTTGTATTTGAGAGCGATAGAGAGCCTGTGTTTGTGTGTATGTATTTGAGAGAGAGTGCATGTGTTTGTGTGTATGTATTTGAGAGAGAGGGCATGTGTTGGTGTGTGTATTTGAGAGAGAGGGCATGTGTTTGTACTTGAGAGAGATAGAGAGCATGTGTTTGTCTGTATGTATTTGATAGAGAGAGAGAGCTTGTGTTTGTATGTATGTATTTAAGAGAGAGAGAGCATGTGTTTGTGTGTGTGTATTTGATAGAGAGAGCACGTGTTAGTATATGTATTTGAGAGAGGGAGGGCATGTGTTTGTGTGTGTGTATTTGAGAGAGGGAGGGCATGTGTTTGTGTGTGTGTATTTGAGAGAGGGAGGGCATGTGTTTGTGTGTGTGTATTTGAGAGAGGGAGGGCATGTGTTTGTATGTGTGTATTTGAGAGAGGGAGGGCATGTGTTTGTGTGTGTGTATTTGAGAGAGGGAGGGCATGTGTTTGTATGTGTGTTTTTGTAGTATTTGAGAGGGAGGGCACGTGTTTGTGTATTTGAGAGAGGGAGGGCATGTGTTTGTGTGTATGTATTTGATAGAGGGAGGGCATGTGTTTGTGTGTGTGTATTTGAGAGAGGGAGGGCATGTGTTTGTATGTATGTATTTGAGAGAGGGAGGGCATGTGTTGACCCTCTGTTTGTTTCAGGGAGGCAGGGCCCAGCGTAAGCAGAGGCTGGCAGAAGAGACGTTGCGGCCGTACCTGGGTCGAGTCAGCCCAGGTGAGATCTGATGTCATTGGCTGTTTGAGATTAGCATTCATATGCACAGTTTGACTGATATTAGCGTATCATATATTCATGTGTTTCACTGCATCTTGCATGAAGCAATAATGTTTTTTTGAATGGCACTTCAGTATTAAAACGGGAAGGGTAAGACGAGTGGTGGAATGCGTAGAGAGACAGGTAATTCTGGACTCGAGCCTCGTTTCTCGTTTCTAATATTTCAACTTCTATTATTGCCATGACAATCACTAGCATTGCCAGAGCAGGGAAATATCATACAGAAGCATCCAATAACCTGTAATCATTTACAATGACACAAGATCATTCAATTCATGTTTGAATATACAGTCAACTCCAAAATTATTCACACCTTTGGTCAGGATGAGCAAAAAAAGGTTGGATAAAATAAAACCATACAGATAGTGAGTGATGTTTTATGCTAAAAAAAAACCTGATTCCATTGACCTTAACAAGAACGAAGAGCTGCAAAACAACGCCATAACATCATTTTAGTTTATGTAATTTCAGTAAATTGAGCTTTAAAAAAAGCTCAATTTTGGTCTCATCTGACCATAGATTCTGGTTCCAATCAGAGCTCCAATGCTGAACTCTGATTGGACCCGGGTGTTATGGTCAGATGAGACCACAGATTGAGCTTTTTGTTCATGCACACCAGTGGTGGGGTTTTGCATTGGAATGACACTGACGTCTAAAAGAGCCTGTACCTATGGTGAAATATGGTGGTGGATCTTTAATGTTGCGGGGTTGTTTTTGAAAAAAATTGTTACGAAAGTTGTGAAATACCCTCCTGGTTCTACAGTGTGTATTTATTATTTGCACGCATGTGTGTGCGCGTGCGCGTGCGCGTGCGTGTGTGTAGGGAATTGTGGTTGGACTGGTGTTGTGGAAGCAAGTGCATTTTCCACTCTTGATGCAATAGGGAGTCTGCTACAGTTTAGTGTGTTCGGGGCCTGCTATGTTTATTTGGAAGCGTTGTGCGTGTCTCCCGGTGGATAATGTCATGTTATTTTCCTTGTGGCTTAAGTTGGCTTACTCAGTGATCTATGTGGAAACGGGCCCGCCCTGAGGCTGTGTCATATTAGCAGGGCTAAAAGGAGGGAGGCAGGGCCAGCTGGGAGAGGGGACACATTCATGGATTCGTCTCTTGGTATTGCAGACAGGGGCGTGTTTAGGGGGTGGCCTAGGGTGGCACGTGCCACCCCTGGAATCTGATTGGCCACCCCAGGTGCCACCCCAGATGCTGCGGGCGCACCGGGCGCAAAATTCCGAGGGGCGCAAAATTTAAGAAGAAGAAAAAACACTGTTAGGGCAGCAGTCCCCGAACCCTTTTTGCATTCGGATGCATACACCCCGGTCCGCGAAATAAATGAACGGGTCTCAGCTTTTTTCGCGTACACCCCCGGTCAGTGCCCCACTTGGGCCACCCCAGTCAAAACAGTCTGGAAACGCCACTGATTGCAGAGGGGGTCCGTTTTTTAGGTCGATCCAGAATTTGTGCACCCTCTTTTGGATGTTAATTAATTAACTGTTACTGGCCTAATTCTGCCCTGCATTCACTGTTTGGAGGTATCCATGGCGACAGCATTGGTTAACAGGTTTACGTTGGGTGTGGGTGGACACCACATGCCACTACCATATATGGCAATGGGCTGGATGTCTGATGAAATGTGTATATTGTTGGTCTGGTGAGAATTGGGGAAAGATTTTCTTTTCCCTGAATCCAGGAGCCTTAACAGTCGAATGCCCTTGTTTAAGGTTCAGCACTCTGAATACTGAACACGAGCGCTATTACGTGTTAAAAACCCCTCACTTATCCTACATGTCAAATATATTTATTTGATTGAATTGAATCATTATTGCACAGGACACAAATTATAAATTAAATCACATAATTTGTTGATAGGCAGAGTAATCTGCTGGATCATCCTTCATCAAAATATACACACTCGCAATTCAATAAAAATTAAAGTTGGTTTACTTAAATTGGTTTGTTAAAGTTGTTTTATTGAGTTACACGGAGACAAAATATTCAACGTACGTTCAACTATCTTAACAAATACTAAATCCTAGGCGTAAAAAAATGACATGTAACAACCACCAAATAGATGAAATGGAGGAAAACAAGTGTGTCTCTCTCCAAAATGCACGAACACGCAGCCAGGAACAAATCGGAACGAGTGCCAAAGCGTGAACCGGGACCAGATCTCCCAAGAATGCAGGAATGTGTAGAATCAAACCCTACGATTGCCAAACTGAACTCAAGCCAACAACGGGCCACACTTTAAGTGTTTGAAGGAGAGAGGGCCCCTCCCTCTCTAGCCCATGCGTGATTCATTTATGATTTTGGGGAGGACCAACGCAAGCCTGGTTTGGACCCCTCGTTATATTTTTATTTTTGGTCACGTACTACCACAAGACATCTTTTCAAGGTCATCATTGAAATTACCCTCTCATGGTGAGCGTTATGGTGACACCAAACATCGATAGGGCCTGGGGAAGACAGCTTGGTTTATACAGATGTTGGTTTTATTTATTTATTCGTTTGTAAGGGACAAGCACAGAGAACATTGACAGCTGCAGAAGCAGTGCCAGATGCGCTGTACGTGTGTATGTAGCCGAAGATCATTTCCAACACCAGTCACGTTTTTATTGTCGCACTGAAGGTTTCTGTGGCTGGGAGCTTTCTACTTGAGAAACATATAGAGACAGTTTTTTTTACATTCAATGTTAGGTAGTGTAGGGTTGGAAAGAGCTGGCTCTATGATTTTACTAGCCAGCCCCTCTCTTGTTATCTGGTGAACTCATCATTGAATAAAGGGGGGCCGGGAAATTGCAACCATAAAGAGGGTTTGAGCTTGTCCTGTCCATCACTGCATCCGACAGGTGGTTAGCCTGGGAGCGACTCCCCCCCCATCACAGGTTTTGGGACTGTATGTGTAACTGGTAACATCCTGAGAACCAACTTTCCCACAGTCTTCTGGCCACCGTAAATCGTTTTATGGCCACCAACATACAGTAGGGGGCACTCATTATTCCGCTAGCCCTGTAAACCCGCAATCTGGCCCGTCAGGCAAACAACGGTCTTTTGTCAAAATAACCAACAGCTGGGGTACTGTTTAAGGTCGGTCAGAGGTGTATAAAAGTAATATTCAAATCCAGCTCGGGGGGTTCATTCGCTTAACGAAGGCCCCGGGCGCTCTGCGCTCTAGTTTTCTATGTTTGAGGAATCTGTTATACTGCCTTGTCTTGTACGTTTTCTGTTATGTATTGTGTAATGTCTGTTTTGTGAGATTTTGCTAAGGTTGAAATAAGTGTGCAAATCATCGTTTCAACCTATGTCTTCTTCTTCCCCTTTTAGCGCTAGAAAGGTAAGGTTGTAACACGCGCGGGAGCAAGGCCGCACGGACTGTACGGCTCAGTCCCTCTGCACTGACAAGTCAGTCCTGCATCGTATCTAGGGTGGCGGGACTCGGAATGTCTTCAGTAGCTGTATACAGACAGTGAATGCTCCGAGTCCCGATAACACTATTCTATAGAACGTAGAATGATCTTAGTAGCTGCATATGCCAGCAGCGAATGCTCTAAGTTCTGATGCCACTGAACTTCGCTTAGACTTAGAATGTCCCAGTAGCTGTACTGTAGTCAGGCAGTGAATGCTTCAAGTCTTGAAATCTCGGGGTACCAGGCTCGCCATGGAATGCTTTCTATGATGTGGGTCTAGAGGTTAAGCCCTTCGACTCCTATATGGCTGTTACAGGGACAGGGGCAAACACAATGTCCGCGGCATATGTTGTCTGCACGTACTTAATGTCAGTTGCATTGTTTGTCATCTCTTCCCCAAATTGCTCCAGAGAAAAGTGGAGGTTCAACATGGTACGATTTACCTCATAATATGGAAGCGATAATTAATAAAAATCAATTTCACTAAAATGTCGTACGGTACATGTCTCACAAAATTTCCTTACAGTAGGAAGTCTCAAGCCAGTGTGCCACCTTGACCAAGCAGTCTGTTAGTTTAGCTGCAGCAATAGTAGTGTCGTGTTTTTGCTGCCGCAAACAGAACTGTGTCATCAGCGTACATTTGTAACCCAACTCCTGTGCAACACTCAGAGATGTTATTGATATATAAACTAAACAACAAAGGTCCAAGCACTGACCCTTGTGGAATACCCATTTAACTTTCACGGCATTCAGATTTAGAATGACCAATGGTGACCTGTTGACTCCTGTTTCATAAATATGAATTAAACCATGTCTTTGCCTAAGAAGAGAAATTAAATTGAGTTAATTTGGACAATAGAATGTCATGATTGACAGTATCAAATGCTTTCTTGAGATCTAAAAAGACTGCACCAACTACAATCCCCCTATCTTTTCTAGCAGACAGAAATTGGCTAGTTCTGTTGAGGTTGCTTAGGTTTAAACCAAATTGATTTGAATACAACAGATTATTGTCCTCAAGGTATGTAATTAATTGTTGTGCTACAACCTTTTCTAAGACTTTGGAGAAAATTGGAAGTATGGAAATTGGCCTATAGTTTGAGGCCAAGTTAGCTGCACTGACTTGAAAATGGGGGTAATCAAAGCTTTTTTCCAGTGATCAGGGAACCTTTCTGTGGTTATGAACATGTTTATGAGTTTGGTTAAAGGTTCTGCAGGAATGGATGAGTGTCTCTTCAAGAATTATGTGTCTGTATTAAAGACATATTTAGCATATGAATTAGACAGTTTGGTAATGATTTTATGTACCATATCCTGATTGGTCATTTTGTATAGAAAGAGCTGTCTGAGTCTGTTGTAGTACCATTCTCTGATTTAAGTGGATGAAAGTTTCTGGCAAGTTCATCAACAGAGTCAATAAAGAAATCATTAAAACATTTGCAATCTCCGTAGGGTCTGTAATTGTGGTATTCACATTCTTCACATTCACAAGCTTAAGCTTAAGCTCCTTAACAGAGGAGGTTTAGGGTTTACCAAACTGTATATTTGTTTCCAAGCATTAGAACCGTTCCCCTTGCTGTTTTCAATCAGCCCAATAAAGTGCTGTGCTTTTGCAGCCTGTAATTCTTTGACCACCTTGTTTCTTAAAGAATAAAAAGTAAGGATGTCAGTGTTTGATTTTAGGGAGATTTTTAGGGCCTGATCTCTCTTTGTCATTAGAGTCCAGATTTCCTTTCTCAGCCAAGGCAATTCATTTTTCCTGGGTTTTGTTTTCCAAATCTGTGCATACTTATCCATAGTGTTTTTGATTGTGCCCATGAGGTTATTGCAGCCATTATTCAAATCATTAGACTTTAGTATGTCTTCCCAGTTTATTTGCTGCAGCTCAGCTTGAAATTGAGCCCAGTTGCGTTTTGGAATGCCTTTTATTGTCATTGAATGGCTGGCATGGGCTGGGAATCTTTTTTTGATTAATTTACAAGCAAATAAAGCCAAGTTGTGATCAGATAGACCTGTGATCAGATTGTATGTTTTAGTTACATGATCTGGGTTGTTTGAGAATATTAAATCAATCTAGGTCTGATAATTTCTGGTTATTCTTGTTGGAGTAGTGACCATTTGTTTCAGATTGAAGTAATTCAGAGTTTTTCCTTGTTTTTCTTGTCCAACCAGTTGATATTAAAATAACCAAGAACATATATTTCTTTATGATGATCCAGCATCTTCAGCAGTACTTCAAAGTCATTATAGAATGAAGTGTCATGTGAGGGAGGGTTATACATGACCAACACATCAAAAGACATTTGGGGTGAGAGGATAATACATATTAATAATAATAATTCATATTTATATTTATAATAATATTATTAATATTACAATTATAATATTAATAATATCAGATATATATATGCCATTTAGCAGTTGTTATCCAAATGGACTTACAGTAGTGAATTCATACATTTTCAGTATATATGGCTCCACTGGGAATCAAACCCACATCCTAAGTGTTGCCAATGCCATGCTCTACCTACTGAGCCACACAGAACCATCCATCCATCCATCCATTGTCTAAGCCGCTTATTCCTGGTCAGGGTCGCGGGGGGGGTGCTGGAGCCTATCCCAGCATGCGTTCCGGGCGAGAGGCAGGAATACACCCTGGACAGGTCGCCAATCCATCACAGGGCACACACACCATTCACTCACACACTCATACCTACGGGCAATTTAGACTCTCCAATTAGCCTAACGTGCATGTCTTTGGACTGTGGGAGGAAACCGGAGTACCCGGAGGAAACCCACGCGGACACGGGGAGAACATGCAAACTCCGCACAGAAAGGCCCCCGGCCTGGATTCGAACCCGAGACCTTCTTGCTGTGAGGCGACAGTGCTACCCACTGCACCACCGTGCCGCCCCACACAGAACCACAATCATATATCATAATAACCATATTATAATTATTAATACATTGAGCTGCTATTTGGAGAAACATAGTATGCTCAGGCAAAGACAATCGCTACCCTGTGACAAGGCCAATCGTGACACACAGACCTCCGCTTTCCCTGGTGCTCCTGACACATCATTTACAGCTCATGGGTAGAATCCCGAAATTGCGGTGAGTGACAAAGTAGGCACACTGTGTGCTGATCCAATATGGACGACACTGGTGGCAAAGCCACAGAGCTTAGTGCCCTGGTTTCATTCAAGGAGGAATAAAACCTGTCAGTGATGACACCAGGGAAGCCCACGTTTGTTTATGGGCATTTAGGTTAGGCCAAGCTCTGTAGTGTGTGCAATGTTCCAGTGAGTCATTTCCTAATACCAATTTCACGCACTCAAACAAAGAGGAGCGGGAGCAGCAACTCCCTTCAAGCTGACAGAGAAAAGACTTCTGTCAGATCAAAACTGCACTGCATTGTGACTGACTGTCTGCATCTCTCTCTCTCTCTTTCTCTCTCTTTCTCTCTCTCTCCCTTTCTCCCTCTCCCCATCTCTCTCTCTCTCCCCCATCTCTCTCTCTCTCTCTCTCTCTCTCTCTCTGTCTCAGAGGACCTGTGTGACTTGTTGAAGTGCCACAGTCCGATTGGCTCCTGGTGTCAGGTGGTATGGGAGGGCGGAGTCCCAGTCCCAAAGTGCGTGTGTCCCCAGACCTGCCCAAGGTGAGACCCCCTCATTACCTCATTAACACGCCCCTTCCTGCCAAAAAAACAAAGTCCCATTTCAACAGGAAGAAACATGGATAATAATAATAATAATAATAACCCCTCATTTATATAGCACTTTTCATCGCAAAGCGGTCTCAAAGTGCTTAACAGAAAAGAAAAAGAAAAATGTCTTTAGATAACTGCGACCATATGTAATCCAGGTTTAAATGATATATTAAAGGTAACTAACCTTTATTTTACAAGGTAGGTCAACTGAGAACTTATTTCTCATTTGCAGGGTGGGGAGGGAAGGCGGGGTATTGTGTAGCCAATCAGATTCAGGGGATACTTCGGTGGCTAGATGTAGAGAGACAGTTTTTGTGGGAATTTAACAAGGACATCTACTCTTTGGAAAATTGGCTCCTGTTAACATCTGCACCTTCGACAACACTGCCCCCATCACTGTGCTGGGGTATTGGATCTCTATCCAGAGGAAAGAGCGCCCCCTCCTGACAGCACTTAGCAACATCCTTTTCCCATCCAAGTACTAACCAAGCCTACACCTGATTATATATATGCCATTTATATATATGCCATTTAGTAGATGCTTTTATCCAATGCATACATTTTTCAGTATATGTGGTCCCAGTGGGAATTGAACCCACAACCTAAGCGTTGCCAATGCTATGCTCTACCTGCTGAGCCACAGAGAACCATGATTAGCTTTGGCAGTTGAGCACAGGGAGGGCGGAATGGCTGCTGGCACATTTCATGTTTGAGAGATCTGGTCCACATCTTAGTTCTTCTGATAAACGTGCTCTGGTGCAAACAAACGCGGATCTCGTTATGCCAAAGGGACGGTTGCGTGCCTGATAAGTCTGCACACTGTCTGCTGCTCTCCTCAAAGCCGCAGAAACAGCGATGAGACACAGCCAGGGGGAGCAGGCCCTCCATCAAAGAGCATGTTCCTCTCCGCGCCAGTGTTTCCACACAGAGAGAATATCAAGTCATATTTCAATACGATATTCATGCTTTCATCTGACAGACGGAGCGGTGAAACGGTATGGCCAGCTACGCCGCCGCTAGAACGCACTAGAACGTGTTTATGAATAAAGTAAAACTGACCACACAGGCACTTTAGCATGATGTTGTTTTACCACATATACGGTGACACTGCATATGCATTAAGATAAAAAATATATATGATTGCAATTAAAGAAAAATATATATAGGGCCTGGCGGATGGCGCAGCGGTCTAACGCACCACGCTTCGGAGTGGTGTGCGCTGCCCATCAGGGACGCGGATCGAAACCCGCGTCTCTACCAGACCGGCCCTGGTCGTCAGCCCGATCGGAGGCAGCATTTGGCTGTCCGCCTCTGGGGAGGGGAGGGAGGGAGAGACGGCACAAGTCCGTCGAGGAGAAGGTTAAGGCGTCCGTGGAAGAATTCCCGTCTCGGAAGAGGCGGGAACAATCGGCCAGGAATGTGTGTCTCGCTCCCAGAGGACGGGCGACGGACACGTGAGGGTGGGGAATTGAAATAAATAGAGGGTATAATTGGCAACCAAATTGGGAGAAAAATGGGAAAAAATCTGAAATAAATTTTTTTTTAAAATATATATATATATTGGGTGTCCACAAATGTATTCCATAGTGAAAATGTATATTTAGGACTTTACAATTTGCATTTTTTTCTAATTAAAACGAACTATCTAAATAAATAAATAAAGACCACCAATGCCATTGCAAATTGTAAAACTGTCTATAAGTGTTTAATATGCATTGCTGGTGCTGAACTTCAAAACTAGAAGTACATTATGTTTATGAACAACATCTTAATTAAATGTATCAATGCTCCTTGGGTGTTCAGACACATTTGTTCTTTCTTTTAAAAAAATGAAACAGAAACGGGCACATTGGATTCATTGTCTTTGTCAAACCATTAAACAGCGTTCTTCGTTTTAGAAACAAATTTGAAAAAAACTGAAAAATGCAAGGACTGAATATAATGGTGCACGCGCGTGTTCACCTGTCTGCAGGAAGGGGGCGCCAGTGTGCAGTGTGCTGGGGAAGACTTACGGGAACGAGTGCCTCCTGCATAAGGAGTCGTGTCGGAAGAGACGCCGAACAGGGCTGGCTCACACGGGCCCCTGTATGGGTACGCTCCGCCCCCCTCCGTCCTGACCCCTGCCACTCCTACCCGCCTCATAGGGCACATAACGATCCAATTAAATTCCGTTTTGGGCAAACAGCCTCCTCGATTAAAGGCACTACGCCAGGGGTATTCAAATCCAGGCCTCGAGGTCCGCAGTGTCTGCAGGTATTTGCTCCAACCACACACTACACCAGCTGATTTCACTAATTAGCTTGCTTCCTGGACCAAGGAGGTAAACTAATTACTAGAACAGTGCCTTAACAGGATGCAAACCGTGGGGCCCATCCACACACTAGAACAGTGTCTTAACAGGAAGCAGACCATGGGGCTCATCCACACACTAGAACAGTGTCTTAACAGGATGCAGACCATGGGGCTCATCGACACACTAGAACAGTGCCTTAACAGCATGCAGACCGTGGGGCTCATCCACACACTAGAACAGTGTCTTAACAGGATGCAGACCGTGGGGCTCATCCACACACTAGAACAGTGTCTTAACAGGATGCAGACCGTGGGGCTCATCCACACACTAGAACAGTGCCTTAACCAGACCATGACCAGATGCAGACCGTGGGGACCGTGGATGACTGATGCGTCGAGTACTGCTTCGGCACGGTATCAATGTTTATTTGTACTGTCCCTAATAAATATACGAATAATAAATCAAATCAAATATCCATTGTAGTGTTTTTAAAAACAATGGCTTAGACTTGTCAAAAACCCATAAAAGACAAACAAATCACAATAAATGACAGACATTAATTGCTTGGTAAAGATGATGCAGTAAGCCTCGTAATGCTCGTGTTATTGAAACTGCAGTGTGGACACATGTTCCTTGCCAGTGGACCCTTAAAATGCCGGCCTGATGGCAGGAGCTCAGATGGGCTATGGGAGCGGGGCGGGTAGATTTGTGAGGTGCTTCCAACCGGCTGAACGGTGGACGATCCTGGTCCGTTTTGCTTTCCTTTAACGCTCAAGTTTTACATGTAGGTATTTAGCAGATGCTCTTATCCAGAGTTACACAGCTTACATATACATGTAATTTCAAAAATATACTGTATATTTTTTTTCTTTTACATACAATCCATTCATACAGCTTGGATGTTTACTGAAACAGTTTGGGTTAAGCACCTTGTGCAAAGGGTACAACGGCTGTGCCCCCTACCTTGGGAATCGAACCCGCAACCTCTGAGTCACAGCCCGTGTTCCTCACCCCTGTGCACCACTGTAATGTCTCACTGGGCTCACCGGTGGTGACCGTCATGCTGCTCTGTGTCTCCCAGTGCCCAGGGCGGCGGCGTGCACGGACAAGGAGCTGGGCCAGTTCCCGTACCGCCTGCTGGACTGGTTCCTGCTGCTGAGCCGCATGGGCCAGTCGTACCGCTCCGCCCAGCCGGCCCAGAGCTGCCTGAGCCACGCCCAGCGCCAGTCCCTGGCTGAGGTAGGGAACACTGAGGTAGGGGACGCTGAGGTAGGGGACGCTGAGGTAGGGGACGCTGAGGTAGGGGACGCTGAGGTAGGGGACGCTGAGGTAGGGGACGCTGAGGTAGGGGACGCTGAGGTAGGGGACGCTGAGGTAGGGAACGCTGAGGTAGGGAACGCTGAGGTAGGGAACGCTGAGGTAGGGAACGCTGAGGTAGGGAACGCTGAGGTAGGGGACGCTGAGGTAGGGGACGCTGAGGTAGGGGACGCTGAGGTAGGGAACGCTGAGGTAGGGAGGTAGGGAACGCTGAGGTAGGGAACGCTGTGGGGTAGGGGGGAGGCGCGTTGGTCATCTCGCGCGTACGGCCGAAACGCTCTCCGTGCCAGGACTCGACCACTTTTACGGACAGCGTGAGTGGCGCCCGAGCCCGACGCGCCTGCAGGCTGCTTCTCAGGAAGCCCAAACAAACTGGAGGGAGGCTGAACTAAGAGCCTAGGAACATAAGAATGCATAATGAGGAGACCGGGCCGTTCAGCCCATTTTAGGCTCATCATGTCCTAATCTAAAGAGTATCTAGTACTGCATCTAGCCTGGACTTGAATAGCCCAAGTGTTTCTGCCTCTACTAACCGGCAAGCTGTTCCAGGCACAACTGGCAAGCTGTTTAACTAGGCATTGACACTTGCACTCTCTGTTTTTGTTTAAAAATAGAAAAACTTCTTTATTTTTGCCATGTTAATATCCGAGAGGTCCGCAGAATTTGCCTTTTGTGTGTCTTACTCAGAATCAAGCCCCGGGCTCATAAATATCTAAAGTGTGACAACAACGCATATTTTAAACTGGTATTAAACAACGTTAGGTCCAGTGAACATTTCAAGAGTTGAGCCCCGGCATCTCTTATTTCACAAATGAAGCACTGACCTTGACCTCCATCTTTCTCCACTCTCACCGTTCTCTCCCCCCATCTTTCTCTTTGTACCTTCTCTGCTCTACCATCCCCCCCCCCCTCTCAGCGGACGTTTGCCCAGTTGGATCGGAACCACGACGGGAAGCTGAGCAGACGAGACCTGAGGAAGCTACGCTACAAGCGGATGCCCCTTGAGCGTTGTGCCCGGCGGTTCCTCCAGTGAGCCCCCCCCCTCCCGAGCCCAGCGCACTCACTCACAAAGCGCCGTCTCCACGGCTACATGCCTTGGCGAAGCCTGCGCGCGGGGCTGAATGGATGTCACAGTGTCACGTCATCCTCAGCGATGGCCCGCGTTTGTTTACTGTCTCGTCGTCTTGTCTGTCTCCGGTGTTTTAGCTAAACGGAATCTTTAATTAAAACGGGATGAGAGGGAGAGGGAACAGAATTAAGTAGGAGCCCGGAGAGTAGAGAAGAATGGATATAACAGAGTGAGAATGGGAAAGGATTAGCTCAGTGTCGGCTCTGTGTTGTTGTTGGGGGTTTCCCTGGGTGGGCACAATGTTGTGTGTGTGTGTGTGTGTGTGTGTGTGTGTATGTACACATATGTTGGAAAGTGTTTGTGCATGTGTGTGTGTGTGTGTGTGTGTATGTATATTGCAAATATGTTTGAATGTGTTTGTGTGTTTGTATGCATGTGTGTGTATGCACATGACTTCAGTGTGTGTGTGTGTGTATGTACACATATGTTGGAAAGTGTTTGTATGCATGTGTGTGTGTGTGTGTGTGTATGTATATGTGCACATATGTTGGAATGTGTTTGTGTGTGTGTGTATGTGTGTGTGTGTGTACATTGACGTTGTGTGTGTGTGTGTGTGTGTGTGTGTATGTGTTGTGTGTGTGTGTGTATGTGTACATGTATGTTGACTTGTGGGTGTGTGTGTGTCTGTGTGTGTGTGTGCGTGCGTGTGTGTGTGTGCACGTGTGTTGACTTGATGTTGATGTTGATGTGTGTGCGCTCGTGTGTGCGCGTGTGTCCCAGGTCCTGTGACGCTGACAGGAACAGGAAGGTGACCCTGCAGGAATGGATCGGCTGTCTGGTGGACCAGTCAGAGCGATGGTTCCAGGATTTCATGTGTGAGTGCACGTGCTCAGCGGCCGCGACCCTCTCCCGAGCGCTACGGCATTCACAGCCCAGCGGCCGCAACCGCAATGAACTTTAATCGGCCGTCTTTTTAATCTTCCGTGAAATATTAGCCACGCGTCATTACCCCCTTGTTCCCCACACGTGTACGCGCCTCCATGAGCGGGGAAGCGATTTCCTCCGAGCGCTTTATTGAGCGTCTCAGCGGCTAAATGTGTCTCTCCTTCTCTCAGCTATGAAGATGGGAT
The DNA here is from genome assembly GCA_029706075.1 of Aldrovandia affinis. Lineage (NCBI taxonomy): Eukaryota > Metazoa > Chordata > Actinopteri > Notacanthiformes > Halosauridae > Aldrovandia > Aldrovandia affinis. The sequence goes on along the minus strand of JAINUG010000153.1, from coordinate 702,810 downwards.
CCCGTAAGCTGTGCCCCTCCTCACATCCGAAGCTTTGACCCCCGCGAGCGAAGAGAAGAACATCTGCTTTTTCGTTCCCGTCTACAATCTTTAAAAAAAAATATATATATTATTTTATTTCGGTCCTCCTTAACAAATTCACAATGAATACATATAGCCTATATTCAGAAAACACAACAAGCAGGAAAATGACCAAAAAGGTGTAGGCTGAAGCAAAGGCTTATAATGCCTACCCTTTTTACAATACATTTATATGTCAAATATAGTGTATTATAGCAATTTATCAAGGCAATTTCCAGCGTTTCCCCCCCAAAAAAATGCCCACAATCGAATAGTATAAGCGATGGCAACCCCTGGTGGTTATATTCATTACTACATGTTATTGCTTGTTTGACGGCGTTTTTTGGCACATTTGTGTACATTTGCCTACACGGCACCATATTTTTATAATAAAGTCTGCCTGGCCTTTTCTCTGTAGTGTGTCAGTGTGTGTTACTCAAAGTGTTCATTCGAAACAGGGAGCACGTTGCTGACATTACACTCTCAAAAGTGTGTCGGGTGGGGGTGGGGGGGGAGGGGGAGGTTAAAGGCACTGCTTGTAGATACATTATTAATTTGCCCGCCAGGAGCCCGTATTCAGGGCGAATTACATCACTTTTATTTCACATATTTATGCAGCTTGATATTTTTTTTTACCGAATCAGTTCGGGTTAAGTGCAGTGCACCAGCAGTGACCCACCTAGGACTTGAACCTGCAACCCCCCGCCCCAGCTGAATTACTAAAACGAACCACCCACGCACCACCGCCCATGGGGGAATACGCTGCGAGAAGGGGGTGGGGGGGGGGGGGGGTTGTCGGATGAAGAGCTCAGGGCTGTCCAGGTTGAGCGTGGGGAATGTGGAGCCAGGCTCGGGTAATGGAAGGGAAGAGGGGGAAAGACGTGGGAAGTGCGGCCGCACGCACGCTGTGAGCGACGCAGGGGGCGGGGGAGGAGAGGGGGAAGGACACGGTAATGCACTCTAAACGAGAGCGATCGGGACGGGGGGTAAATTCGGGGGTAAATGCAGAGCGGTGCATGAAAAATGTAAAGAGGGAGGAGAGGCGTGTGCGTCTGCGTCTGCCAAATGCCTTTAATGTAATGTGTGCGCCAGAGTGCACAGGTGCGGTGGAGGAACATGGAAGTGATCGCTCGGAGGTTTCACCTGGGACAAAGCAGGGACGTCTGTTCACAACATCCCAAAACAATTGCAGGTCCCCGGTGAAGACAAAGCTAACAATGAACAGGAACACTGAAACCTGTACAGCTAGCTAATTGTCATCACCACTGCCTACTTGTTCAACACTATATACCCCTGCTTACTCCATAAAAAAATTATAATAATAATAATAATTTAAAAAATACTAAGCTTTTCCTTCCCAGTGTTACAGGTATGGTACGCAGCTGCCTGCAACGATGTCTATCGCTGTATTACTGCACTGATCTTGTGCGCTAACTATGATTGTTCCTACCATGTATTTATGCACATCTTTTAAGTCGCTCTGGATAAGAGTGTCTGCTAAATGCTTAAAATGTAAAATGTAAATGTAAAATGAATATTAGGCTACCCCTGCAGTGCAGTTGCCCTTGAATGTGATTTTATTTATTTTTTATTTATTGCGGAAAACATTCACACATTCGAGAAGGGTGCGTGTGTTGTAAGAGGCTGGTTTACCCACAACTGGTGCTAAGAAACTATGAGAGCATGGACACCCAATATCCCTTGGGGGGGTTGGCCAACCTTAGGCATTCTTTTCTGCATTGATTGCTTTATTACTACCTCTGAATCGTGGCTACAGATTTACCTACAGGGTCCTAGTTTAACTATGTGGTTGCTCCTAGCACCTGGGAACTGTACTTCCCGCTAGGGTGGCTTTCAGCTAAAACTGTTCTTGACTACGGTTAACACTTTGTTGTACGTCGCTCTGGATAAGAGCGTCTGCCAAATGCCTGTAATGTAATGTAATGTAACCAGGAAGACTGTTCCACGGGTTCGAAGGGTGCTTCCTGTCTCATTACCCCCCCCCCAAGGGGCAGAGCAATTAAAAGATTTTCAATATTCAACGCGTCTCGGGTTCTGAGACACGTGGCCACTGCAAAGCGAGAAAGTGCCGATCTGCAACGGGCCGTTTTGGGCTTTAAAAAAAACAAATGACGAGCGGCCCTCTCCCTCTTCGCCCCCGTTAACCGTTAGTCGCGCGCCCCCCGCTCAAGGTCTCTCCCCGCTGCCAGGACGCTCCATGCGTCGGGGTCCGAGCCGCGGAACAAAAAGGTGTGATATTGCGCAGCGGGCGATCGGCGGTTTGCTAATGAGCGAGCTGTCAGCGCAGTCAGTGCAGTCTGTGTGAGGGGGGTCTGTGTGGGGGGGGGGTCTGTGTGAGGGGGGGAGGGGAGGGGGTGCTGTTTGAAAAGGCTGTTTCATGGGGCTTTGAAAGGGGGACATCCCTCAGGGTCACCCCCGATGACTTTTCCTCCCACCCGCTAATAGATTCACATTCGTTTCCCTGGGTCACCCTGCCCCCCCTCCTCAAACACACACACACACATGACACTATCACACACACTCTCACAGACACAAACACATCACACACACACACACATCACACTAACATCACACTAACACACACACACACATCACACACACACACACACACACACACACACACACACACACACACACACACACACACATACACATCACCCACACACACACACACACATCACACTAACACACACAAACACAAAAACACATCACACACATCACACACATCACACAAACACATCACACTAACACCTACACGCACATACACACAGACATACACACACACACACACACACATCACACACATCACACACACACACACAAACACACACACACACACACACATCACACTAACACCTACACACACACACACAACACACACACACAACACACACACACATCACACACACACAAACACACACACACACACACACATCACACATCACACTAACACCTACACACACACACACACACACACACACACACACATATACATCACACACACACAAACACACACACACACACACACACACACACATCACACTAACACACACACACACACACACACACACACACATCAGCCTAACACACACACATACAAACACACACACACACACACACACACACACACACACACTAACACATACACACACACACACACACACATCACACACAGATACACACACACACACACACACACACACACACACACACATCATACTCACACACACACACACACACATACACATACACACACACACACACACTAACACCTACACACACACACAAACACATCACACTAACACCTACACACACACATGCCCAAGCCCCCCTGCCCCCTATGCTTGGAGATATGTGCGATATTGTGCTGCGCGGTGTCTCGGGAGACGATCTGGCAGCGCAGGAGCAGATGGGCTGGCTGTTGCTGATGATCTGTTGTTCAAAATAAAGATTTCTGTTAACCCCTCGTCTGCCGGCCGAGAGAAGCCAGTTCTGCCAGTTCTGCCAATCTTAATAAAGAACTAACTAACTAAAAAACTAATAAATAAATAAATAAATAATCGCGCGCTCTCCCTCCACGCGACACAGCGGTCGCCGCGCCAACCGCCAACCGTCGATCCAAGAACGCTCGCGCTCAGTGCGCCCGAGACCTCGGCTGGAAAACACGATATTTAATACATGGCCACAATAAAGACGAACGCCTGCATTATGCATGAGATGTAACACGCCATAAATTATGAATAAACGCTGTAATTTCTGCATTTCTTTCATGCAATTATTTAAATTAAATTTGCTCCTTCGTTTTCTCTCTCCCCCCCTCGGAGGTTGGAGGCATCCAGTAACCGTTCGCCGATTAATTATTAACCAGAGCGCGAGAGAGGAAGCGCACAGCGATCAAACGAACTATCCAGGCCATCTCTGATGGCGCAGGAACAACGGCGAAGGAGAGGTTGTCAGTCAATGTCCAGGACACCCACGGTGGAGGTGGAGGGGGGGCACTACGGTACACGTTTCCTTTACAGGTGCTCACGAGACACGACAGATTCGGAGGGGGAGATTCAACAGCTTCTCTCGCGAACTCCTCGGCAAACTAAACCAGACGCTCCACTTTTTTTTCCTTTTTTTTTCCTGGCTGCAAAAAACAAATCGAACCCAAACCAGCGGCTAATTAGCATCTCTCTTTCAAGCACGTTCGCCGTCACCATTTCGAGAGCTTTGACACAGCTGTCTCGAAAACTTTGCAGAGGTTCTGTGAAAGTGGGACAAAGCTCCAGCAGGAGGAGTCGGTGGTCATGTAACGGACACAAGGGGTGAACATTCTGCACCCTTTTGCGATGGAGTTAACATAGCACCTGGGGATTCAAACACAGCCTGATTTACCTTGCTTCTTTTCATATTCAAAAATGTTTACAGGGAGAAATGAACATAACTCGTTTCACTGCAGGACTGTGGGAGAGAGAGAGAGGGAGAGGGAGAAGGGAGAGAAGGAGAGAGAGAGAGAGAGAGAGAGAGGAGAAGGAGAGACGGAGAGAGAGAGAGAGAGAGAGACAGGTTGGGAGAGGGAGGGAGAGACAGATAGAGAGAGAGACAGTGAGAGAGAGAGGTGGAGAGAGAGAGAGGAGAGAGAGAGGGGAGAGAGAGAGAGAGAGAGAGAGAGAGAGAGAGAGAGAGAGAGAGAGAGAGAGAGAGGGAGGGAGAGAGAGGGAGCAGAAGGGCACAGTGACCAAGTGTGGTCTATTCAGAAGTATAACTATTGAGTGGCTCAGCCAGGGTTTACTAGACATGATCAGACACTGATTCCCCCCTGAGCCTCCTTGCACTGCCCTAATTTACCAGCATTGTGTAACCCCCCTCAACACAACCCATTCCTCCTGTTTGTCTGTCCTGGGACTCAGAATGGGGGTGTCTCTGGTCTGTCCCACCTTCCCACAGACAGTCAGTGTGGGAAGTTTGTGGTGGGAGACTCACGGACACAGGGAGACTGACGGACACAGGAACGCGCACGCCGCGTGTCATCCTGTCACATCTCTCCCACGTTCACCTCCGCTGAATGACAGGCCGGGAGATGGAGCCATGCGTAAAATGTGCGCCCCAATGACAACTGTATCAAAGGCTCCACAAGGTCCTAGTTGCCGCCCTGTTCCTTCCCCGCCTCCCAACAGTTAACGTGAGTGAGTTCAGCGCATCCACCCCCCCTCCCCGTCTACTGTGTCTGACAATACCGACCCCCACTTCCTCCCACCCTCTCCACCTTCCCCGACCCTATCACTCACTCACTCACTCACTCACTCACTTGCTCACACTGCTCTCCCTCTCTCACACACACACACACACACACACACACACATGCGCGCACACACGAGTCTGTCTCTGTTTGATTTCTCCGGCTCACTCAGCAGACAGCTCTGATCTCGGCCGGGGGAGAACAGGCTGGCAGCAGCAGCAGGAGGAGGAGGAGGAGGACAGACAGACAGACACGGTGATCACCGCTCCAGACGGGACGGGGACTGGGACAGGCTCCAGGTGCGAGGCGCGTGATCGACCGACCCACCGAATCCTGCGGCCGGGACCCTGCATGCGGTTGCGCACCTGTGAGGGGAGAGTCTGGGGGGTGGGTGGGGGAAGGGGGGCAGGGGGTCTGGCCCGTTGGGACGAGGACAGGAGAAGAGCCTGTCTGACCTCCGCGTCTTCCGCTCCGTCTCATCCCTCTCTCTCTCTCTCTCTCTCGGCTCCGGCGGGTGAGGTGAGGGAACGGCGGGCGCTATCATTGTGAAGTTGCTTTACGGACCGACGTGCTCCTGATGCCTCGGCCGTCTCGGTGTCAACTTTGTCCTGTGTGTTTGTGTTTGTGTGAGAGTGTGTGTGTGCATGTGTTTGTGTTTTTGTTTCATTTATATTCCTATTATATATTTATTATTATTATTATGATTATTGTCTTGAGATGTTTTTTCGTGAGAACCTCCTGTGTGGTTGAACACTTTGCCGTTGTCAGAAAATTCTCCAAGCTCAGAGAAAAATGTTTAGTGGTTCTGATGCTGACACGCTCTCTGCCCTCTTTCCCTAACCTAACCCCACGTTTTTACTCCACCTTTCTTTTCTCTTGTCTTCTCTGCTCTCTTTCCCTCTCTCTCTTTCTCTTCTCTGCACTCTCTCTCTCTCTCTCTCTCTCTCTCTCTCTCTCTCTCTCTCTCTCTCTCTCTCACCCTCTCCCCCTCTCTTCTCTCCTCTCTCTCTCTCCTCTCTCCTCTCCTCTCCTCCTCCCCCCCCCTCTCTCTCTGCTAGCTGTTCTATTGGGATGAAACGTGTGGCTCGGGAGTAGACTGGGGGTGAGAGAGACAGAGAGAGAGAGAGAAAGAGAGAGAGAGAGAGAGAGGCAGAGAAGAGAGAGAAAGAAAGAGAGAAGGGCTGACGCGCTAGACGCGCTGAAAGACGGGTGGAAATCAGCCGTACCGAATCCCATAACGCCACCGCTCCGCTCTCTCCGCGCCCCGCCACGCGCCTGCCACTCTCTAAACTTCTCTGAGAGGCGAGGCGGAGGTTTGATAAGGGCTGTGCACAATCCTGTTGGGATGACTTAGAAATGTATTAATTTTTTTTTCTTCCTTCACTGTACTTAATCCCTCTGTGGAGACTCCGGGGGGGGGAGGAGGGGGCAGATGGTGTTCCCCTCTGAGGACCGAGGGTAACCCGACACCCCCCCCTCGGTGTGGTCATATCCAAAGACCATATCGACAGGCTCCGTGCGCTCCTGACCAAGCCACGCTCTCTAATGGAGGGACCTCGGCGACTCCGGCGTGGCTCCCGCTGCGCTTTCTGAGGAGGAGGTTATTTATAGGTTGTTGTTTAAGTTAAGTAAGCCTGCAGCTGGGTCTTTGGCTTATGAAAATTCAATCGGCGGTAATTGCCGAGGAGCCTAATGCATATTTAATGCCGGGCGCGTTTTGTGCCTCGCTGTTCCGGCGGACTCTCTCTCCTTATCGGGGGGTAAATACACAGCGCTCTCTCGTTGCTTTAGTGGTGTGCGTGTGGAGTTTAAGGGCCCGTTCACAAGGGGGTGGAGGTAAATACTAATCAACTCTGTTTGTACGCCTCTCTCCTCTCTTTTGCTCTAAGCACTGCTCAGACTGCGTCTCTCTCTCGCTCCGTCTCTTCTCTGCTCTCTCTCTCTCCCTCTCTCCTCTCTTCTCTCCCTCTTTTCTCTCCTCTCTCTGTCTTCTCTCTCTCTCTCTCTCTCCTTTCTCTTCTCTCTCCTCTCTCTCTCTCCCTCACACAGTCTCTCTCTCTGGCATCGTATCAAGGATAATGAGATGTTCTATGACTTGTAATCTCAGCTGCTCCGAGCTGTGAACTGAGACTCGAACCCAGGGCCGTGAAAGCCGCGCTCACACTACTGCTATTTCAATTGGCCAATTTGTTAACCCGTAGGGACACAGCAGCAGCGGCTGGAACGCCTGCCGCGTTGCGATGACTGTGACTTTGAACCCGTGTCGTCTATCGAAACGAGCATTGTAAACCGGCTACAGAACCTTTTGAGAGAAATCAACACAGGGGAGAGGCTTTTTTTCATCTCTGGCAACCCAGGCCCGAGTGATCTGTCAGAGTCACACTGAGCGTCACAGCTGGCACACTGAGAGACTTAAATCCTGGCGCATTATAGCGCAGCGCTCGGAGACATCTCTCTGTTCAAATAAAAGAGCCTCCTTTCCTGTGATAGCGAGAATTGCTGATTTGAATGTTCTACTCAGAGTGCAATCCTCGCTGAACCCCGGCGCTGTAAATAGACTCATTTTCAAAAGGAGCGATATTTGCTCCTGAGCGGTATTTGCACCCGCGCGGCGCTTTGAAAGTCATCTCGTGAGTGATTATCTCCCAACTTGCCAAGCTGCGTCGTTGCCAAGGTCTACGCTATGAGTGATACAGCATGGCAATTTATTCCCCGCATGAATAATTCTCTCTGAATACAAAAAAAGAAAAAGAAAAAAAAAGAGAAGCATTTTCTGATGATCAGTGATTCATCAACTGGAGATCAGGCTCTGCACTCCCCAGATGGGGGGGGGTAACACAGGGTGTGATTGAGACGTCGATTGACGACATGGTTAAGGCTTCGGCCTGCTCTTTTCTCCCCTGTCTCCACCATGTCTGTCCCAATCCCCCCTCCCACCAGGTGAAGCGGGGACAGGCAGCGATGGCTCTGCCCTGGGGCCACTGCCTGATGGTGGCCGTGCTCTGTGGGCCGGTGTGGGCCCTGGGACCCGAAAACGAGGTGCCGCTACGGCCCACTTCCTGGTTGCCGGACTCCCAGCTCACCCCCATCCATCTACCGAAGGACCGGACTCGCAGGTGAGCCAGCAACAAGCGTGGCAGCTCGGCTTAGGTTGTGGGTTCGATTCCCACCGGGACCACATGTACTGAAAAATGTATGCGTTCACTACTGTAAGTCGCTTTGGATAAAAGCGTCTGCTAAATGGCATATATTATTATATTATATTATATTACTGTTAAAAGTCTGGTGGCTTGGACAGCATACCTGTCAGAACACATATGCTGTTCAATGATGTCCACATTTTCCCTTCATAAATTATGTTGTTTTTCCCCACACTGTGTAACGATGGAATACAGGAAAACTAGCTTTTGGGGCAGAGAGGAACCTCGCAGTTCCATGGTGAGACAGCCAGTGGTAGACACAAAAACTTGCCTTTTATCATTATGATTATGAAAGCTATATAAAATAGGAAATAAAGGAAAGTGCATTTGGGACAAAATAATTGTACCTGTGTGACTTATATAACTAAGGAAGTATGAAGAATGAAATGCAATCATGTCAGAGTATTAATGTCAGAGTATTAATGCGAGAAGCTCAGTCCCCAGTGAGCTGCAGCAGGCAGCCTCCTTATTCCCGATCCTGGCGTGATCTCAGCCCGCTAGGATTTAATCAGCTGGAAAGATTGGGGCGGCCTTCTCCAGGGATCAGTCCCCAGGCCCGTCGCCAGATGCCTCACCCTAGATTTGACCTGATCCTAGCGGCGTAGCCTAGCGGCGTAGCTTAGCGGCGTAGCTTAGCGACGTAGCTTAGCGGCATAGCCTAGCGAGGCTCTGCTGCTCTCCCCAGGGGTGGTGCTAGGGGGCTGAAGACATTCAGGGCTTAGCCCACAGACAGAGACAAGGCATATGGGACGCAGGACTGTGGTGTCCAGTGGTTTATCGCAGTGCCTCCTTCCATTACACTACGGTTCTGATTACAGAGTCAGAAGAAAGACTTTAAAAAAAAAGAATGTCTCTCTCTCGTCCGCGTTGAGTCTCCTTCCTGCCCTGCCTGGCGGCAGTGTAGCATAATGGTTAGCGAACTGGGCTTGTATTGCTAAGGTCCTAGGTTTGATTCCCAGGTGGGGCACTGCTGTTGTACCCTTGAGCAAGGTACTTAACCTGAACAGCTTCAGTAAAATATCCAGCTGTATAAATGGATTGTATGTAAAGAAATGTAAACTGTGTAAGTCGCTCTGGATAAGAACGTCTACTAAATGCTCTGGATAAGATGCGTGTGCTGTGAATGCCTGTAATGTAATGTAATGTGATGTAATGTAATGTAATGTAATGTAATGATGTGATGTGATGTAATGCCCACAGGTTGTACTTCACCCTGAGGACGAGGAGCCCCGCGATGACGCTCACCGTCAGCCCCTGCGACGTGCCCATCGAGTGGAGCCTGAGCGCCAGGACGCTGAAGGACAAGGCCTCCAAGAGCCTGCACTGTGAGTGGAGAGGGCGGCCATGACACACCACATTACATTACATTACATCACATTACATTACATTACATCACATTACATTACATTACATTACATTACATTACATTACATTACATTACATTACATTACATTACATTACATCACATTACATATTACATTACATTACATTACATCACAGAGCACATCACATACAGTTTCACATTACAATCCATTTATACAGCTGGATATTTACTGAAGCAATCCAGGTTAAGTACCTTGCTCAAGGGTGCAATTACAGTGCCCCACCTGGGATCGAACCTGCAACCTGTTATCCAGAAGCCCAGTTCCTTAACCATTATTTAACACTGCTGCCTTACTGAGCAGGGCAGGTTAAGTACGAGGGCAGGAAAAGCTCTCCATCACTCCACTCTCCATCACTCCACTCTCCAGCTTTCAGCTCCTCCATCACTCCACTCTCCCTCCCCCATGGCTCAACTTACTACACTTTTTAACTGGATCCCCTTGAATCGAGAAGCAGTGCCCAAACAATAAGGTATTATAAAGTCCTGGGGCTGTATGTACAAAGATTCTAAGAGTACGAGTGCTGATCCAGGATCAGGTTTCCCCCTGTCCATATCCTAACCATATCCATTATGAGATAAAAGGCTAAACTGATCCTAGATCTGCACTCCTACTCTTAGAATCTTCGTACATATGGCCTCTGGTCTTATCTTCCACTCCAAACACGAATATATAGACTCTTCTCTCATGGGCAACTCCACCTAAACTGTGCCTGGATTAGCCAATGTGGGCTTCCAGCACGGTTGGTCAGTGTACGGACACACTTCCATTCACAACAAACTCTCCTAATCTTCAGCCACAGAGGCGAACCAGTGAGAGGTGTCCAAAATGCCACAGTCTCACCAGAACACTTTGATACAATGGGAGTTATAAGTCCTGTCCAGGGACCGTGGAATTTCTGCAGCGACTATTCTGCTTGATTTAATCCTGAGCTTCCTTGGCTTTATGCTGCATTTATTTGCTGTTTTTTTGTAATGTTAACACTCGGTGACTTCGTGGCTACGATACCCACAGCAGCAGCATTCCAGCCCTCGAGCGTAAAGAGTCACGTGTTTCGGCCAGTGGACCAAGTACTTCACCTTTACTTATTACTGTACTTAAGTACATTTTTTCAAGTATCTGTGCTTACTTCAGTATTTCCAGTATTATTTTTATTTTTTATTTAAAATGTTTTTAACAATTTTTTACTTTCACTCCCCTACATTTCAAAGGCAAATTGGGTTAAATGTAGGACTTTTTACTTTTTGCTGGAGTAATATTTTATCAGGGTATCTGTCCTTTTACTCAAGTAAAGGGTTAGTGTACTTCGTCCACCACTGTAACACTGTAACGTTCAGTAACGTTAGCCAGCTAAGAAGTTATCAAAGTAGCGTCAGCTGACTCTAAACGTGATGCTTTGTTAAAGAGGTGAAAATCTCGAGCAGGTCTCATTCTTTGACTCAAGTACAGGGTCTGTGTACTCCGTCCACCACGCGTGTGGGCGCGCTGCGATCTGAAAGCCCGACCGTGTCCCTCCTCGCTCTGAAGCCTCAGACCAGGGGTGCCCAAGTTCGGTCCTGGAGATCTACTGGGCGTGCAGGCTTTTGTTCCAGCCCTTCACTAACACACCTGATTTGAACATTCATTGCCTTGACGAGCAGTTGATTAGTGGAATCAGGTGTGTTAGTGAAGTGATTAATGGAATCAGGTGTGTCAGTGAAGTGATTAATGGAATCAGGTGTGTCAGTGAAGGGCTGGAACAAAAGCCTGCACACCCAGTAGATCTCCAGGACCGAACTTGGGCACCCCTGCCTCAGACCGCTGTGCAGCGTGGGGGCGCGCTGCGGTCAGAAAGCCCGACCGTGTCTCTCCTCGCTCTGAGACCGCTGTGCAGCGTGGGCGCGGTGTGCGGTCAGAAAGCCCGACCGTGTCTCTCCTCGCTCTGAAGCCTGAGACCGCTGTGCAGCGTGGGCGGCGGTGTGCGGTCAGGAAGCCCGACCGTGTCTCTCCTCGCTCTGAAGCCTGAGACCGCTGTGCAGCGTGGGCGGCGGTGTGCGGTCAGAAAGCCCGACCGTGTCTCTCCTCGCTCTGAAGCCTGAGACCGCTGTGCAGCGTGGGCGGTGGGCGGTCAGGAAGCCCGACCGTGTCTCTCCTCGCTCTGAAGCCTGAGACCGCTGTGCAGCGTGGGCGGCGGTGTGCGGTCAGAAAGCCCGACCGTGTCTCTCCTCGCTCTGAAGCCTGAGACCGCTGTGCAGCGTGGGCGGCGGTGTGCGGTCAGGAAGCCCGACCGTGTCTCTCCTCGCTCTGAAGCCTGAGACCGCTGTGCAGCGTGGGCGGCGGTGTAGCGACAGGGCCCAAGGTCAGCCGGGGCGCAGGGGAGCCAGGCCGGCTCAACGCACGAGTGCTGGTCCCACTTGTGATGACTTGGCAGAGAACGCGCCTGCTTAACCATCTGAGCCGTAATTAGAAAGCGCTTTACCGCGCGCAAAGCCTCTATCTGCATAAATAGCTCATTATGAGCCAAGTCACACATTTATTCCAAATGCATTTTTTTCTTCATTTTTCCCCGTTTTTCTCCCAATTTAGTGCCCAATTATACCCTCTATTTATCTCGATTCACCCTCCCCACAGACTTGCCGCCCGTACTCCGGGTCAAGCTAATTCCCCGAGGCCAGCGATGATCCACCTCCCGGACACGGAACTTACCCCCCCCCCCTTGCTGGAGACACCCTTCGCGCTTCCCGGCGAGTTTGTGCCAGCTCACCCACCGCACAGACCCAAATGCCCCCCATCGGGGCTCCTGGCCAGGGCTGGTCTGGTAGTCGGGTTTCAAACTGTGACCGCAATAGGCAACTCACACTTGCAAAGCACGCATCAATTGCAAAGCATCAATGCGAGTGCCTTAGACCGCTGCGCTATCTGATGCCCCTCCAAACGTATTTTTAAGGGGAAATAAATACAGTGGGAGGAAAAACAGCCTTATGATGACGCAAAATATTTCAGTGTGTCTAGGGTGTCCATTGGCAGCATCAATAATTTACTCTTTGATTGCATAACTTTAGGTCCTTTCATTTTTTCAAAGAAGTACGACAAAATCATCATCGCGAAAGGGACTGATTATGTATGTAGGACAAATGTGACCGCCTCGTTTAATCGTAGCGATGACTAATCAAGGGAGTTGTTTTTTTGTTTTGGCTCCGTGAGTAAACACTGCTCTCTCTCTCTCTCTCCAGGGAGCTCCAAGAAGAGCACGCCGGAGGTGTGGTGGAGAGGTCCCGGGACGGAGGCCAAAATGCACGCCTACACCGGCGACGCGGTCGACACCTTCCGAGGCCCGGGCTACGCCCAGGCGTCCGTCTACATCCTGAAGCTGAAGTCCAGGGGACGGGACACCAGGGCGACCGTGTACCTGCAGGAGGGGAGCTGGGCCCCGGGTGGGGGCGTTCCCAGAGCTGCCCCCAGACCCGCGCGTCCGCACGGTGGGGGTGGGCATGACCAGTGTCACCCTCAGCTGGGCGCCCAGCGCCTCCGTCCCGACGCCCCCACGGGACGCCCGCGGCTACCGGTACTGCGTGCTGGTGAACCGCGAGCGCAACTACCGGAGCGTGTGCGCCGCCCGCGAGGCCACGGAGAAGGAGAGGAGGAGGAGGGAGAAGAAGGAGAAGGAGCAGCGGGTGACGGCGTGGCCGATACTCAAGGAGTGGTGGTGGCAGCAGTGGGACTCCTTCGAGGAGGGGAGGGGCCCGCAGTGGAGACAGACGCAGACACCGCGGAGCCGCGGTGCGCCTGCCGGGGGACGGAGAGCGTGTGCACGGTGTCGGAGCTCACGCCCGACACGCTGTACTACTTCGACGTCTTCGTGACGGGCGCCGCGAACGGCACCGGCGCGGCGTACGCGGGAACCTCGGCGCGCACGCACGAGGAGGCGCGGCCCGCGGTCACCCCGCTGGGCGAGGGCGAGCGCAGGTGGGCGGCCCTCCAGGGGGGCGGCGGGCGGCTCTTCAGCTTCCGGCCCCGCGGCTGGCGGCAGAGCGCCCTGCTCACCCTGCAGAGCTGCGGCGGCCGGGGGCGCCAGGGTCACCGTCTCCAGCAGGGGGCAGACGCTGGCGTCCCGGCCGGTGGGCCCGGAGGTGACGCAGGTGTGGCTGCAGGGGAAGCCCTCGTACCTGGTCCACCTGGAGGGGGCCGGGGACGGCGCTCCGTCCGAGCCGCGCCGCCGCCGTGAGACTGCAGCTCTCCTCCGCCTACCACCGGCAGGCTCCGCCGGCCCTCCCGCGCACACTGCACATAAAGTCGTTCAGCAAGCTGAGGCGCTGCAGCTCCGTCACCCTGGCCTGGCTGGGCACGGAGGAGAGGAGCCTGTACTGCGTCTACCGGCGGCGGCTCGCGGGCGAGGGTGAAGAAGGGGGGCCGGGTGGCGTCGCCGACGATGACCGCTGCCTGGGGCCCGAGTCACGGCCCGAGACGGAGAGGGTCCTGTGCAAGTACTTCCAGGAGCTGAACCCCCGAAGGGCCGTCACCACGGCCACCGTCGAAGGGCTGGAGCCCGGGGGGGCCTACGTGTTCGACGTCTATCTGATGAGACGCTGGGGCATCCCCATCAAGTACCACAGCAAGACCGTGCGCACCAGGAAGGACTGCTGAGCGCCCCCCTACTGAGCGGCCTCTCCTGTTTGGACTCAACTATGGACTCAACTATTTAAAACCTTTACCCGATTATTCGTTATCCAGGACTTCTGCTAGTCATTTACATTACAAAATGTGAACGTAATGTAAATGTTCTACTGACTGTTTGTTTGTTTTTTTGGTCCCGTATTTCACCGTAAGTTTCACCGACACTGGTAAAGGATCAACAACGACCCTCAAAGTGGGGTCTTTTTTTATTTTTTTGGTTGTCGGTGTGCATTACCGTTGCTGTTTTGACGTTGATGAGCTGACCTCTCCGTTTTTTTTTCTGTGCCTAAAACAAAACCAACCAACAAAAGAGGAAGTTTGAGTCGCTCGGTTTAGATTCGCGAGAAGCTGTGCCAAACAGGCTCAAATAAATTCTCAAGCTGTGAGAAGTCAGATGAGAGCTGACATGGGTGGATGTGACAGCGCTACAGACGCCAGACGTGTCTTTATTAGCACACGTATCGACAGGAACACTGGCTGCAATACAAAGCGAGACCGATGCAGGGAGACGCCCACCGGTGGAAAGTCAGTGTGTTTCCTGCGTTCTGCCATAGCATGCGGCAGAGTGGGAGGAGCTAGCCATCTGCTTCACCACCATAGACGCGTTCCTGCGCTACGCCGCTTGTGCACCAAGAAAACACATCAGCTATCTGTATTAAGAACAGACATTTATTTATTTAACCTTTATTTAACCAGGCAAGCCATTAAGAACAAGTTCTTATTTACAATGGCGGCCTGGGTACATACCTGGGTACATACACCATTCACTCACACACTCATACCTATAGGGCAATGTAGACTCTCATGACCTGGCCAAGAAGGGCCAGGTAAGAATAGCTACTTTGTCATAGTCTAGTAAATAACAAAATAAAAAACAACAACGAATAAACATATAAACAAGTAACAACATATGTACAAATATACACAGAATGTACAAAAGCAGGAATCCACTGATCATATGGGGCACGTAACATCTCACACAAAACCCCACATTCAACCCTTCCCGTGAGGTAAATTCAAACATCTACTGTCAAATAAGCTAAAAATATATATACAATACTGCATATACAATCAGTATTTCACTGTTGCACAACAAACCTCATAATAATTTCAACAACGTTGTAAATATATGATAAAGAGTATGTCACGTGATCAGAAAATACAGTATGTTATATTTAAGTCTAGTAGGTACGTACTGTCGATCTAATTATATTAGAAAACCGTAATAGGTCTCATCCTTTAAAAGTTGAATATCAATGGACAAATACAAAAAACATTAGTTAAATGCATGGTCATATTATTACTGTTATGTTAACTTATCAGTAATGTCCCAACGAATGTACTAGGATGTTTCCGTGTGTTATTTTCTTTATATTAAGAACGGTAATATCTGATGTAGTGTCTCTGTACAGTGTTTATTTTCCATTATTGTTTTATATATTTTTGCTTTTATTATGGCTTTAGTCTTATATATGCTTATTTTTCTGTGTCTCTGTCCTATTCCCTTCTACTTGCACAGGTTGTGTCCGTGTGGCTGCAAAAACCCCTCTGTTCTTCATATTAAATATAAAACAACAGATCTATGGTACTTGTATTATTGTTAGTTGAAGGTGTCTTTGCCATGCAGGTTCAATAATAACAATATACTGCATTTCACAAATGAACCAGAACAGTCACATTGGTTATAATATTTATATGCCTTTTTTATATATGCCATTTAGCAGACGCTTTTATCCAAAGCGACTTACAGTACTGAATGCATACATTTTTCAGTATATGTGGTCCCAGTGGGAAATGAACTCACAGCCTAAGCATTGTCAGCGCCGTGCTCTACCTACTGAGCCACACAGAACCACATATTGAGCATAGATCTATACGCAGCATAAAGTCACGAATGTCAAATTAATTGAACATCTTACTCTTTACTGTGCATTTACTTTGCGGTCTGCGGTGTTTCTCCTCGACGGCACACAACATGGCAATGATTTACCTCAGTGAACGAGGCGGGCTTGTTCCTATTCTAGAACAGAGGCTGAACTTCTTAAGGGGGAAACCTAGAGAATGAGGGTACAAATAACAGTCTAAATAAATAAACAAACAGCAGAAAAGCATAAAACTTGAAACTGAGATTTCACAGCATGACAAAAACCAAGTAGGCTACATTCACTCTCTCTTGCAGTTAAGAGTGTATTTACATTTAAATAAAATACTGCATAATAATTATAATGTGCATAATTCAATGCAATTTTAATGACTGAAATACATTTCTGTTTCTATTATCTTGATATATTAATTAATTATATTTCCCCCCCTCTTAACTGACAAACAAATTTCGTCTTCTTCCAGTGACTTCAGTAGTTAACCCAGGAGACACCCCGAGGCCGTGAAAGTCAGACCTCGTTCAGAATGAGACAAACGGAAGCGCGCACGTATATGTACGTGACCACGCAGTTTTACCACGAAATCACGTATCGCGCTCGCGCCAAATTCAGACAGCGGAGCGGCGAAAAAGACAAAAACAAACGCTGGTGAATTTCGCTGAAAGAACTGAGTGTTTGTATTCTAGGACAACATACCGGTATGTCAAATTTTACAGTGCCATATATTTATAATCTATGGTGTGGATGACTAAAATTATGTACGTAGCTGGCTATATGTAGCAACACTGCAGTGGTGGACACTAACGAAGTACATTTAGGCTACTTTACTTTTACTTATTAGACAATTTTTCAAGTATCTGCTTTCCAAAAAGTATAACCATTTTTACTTTTTACTTTTTTTAAACCTATATTTCAAATGCAAATTGGGTTAAATGTAAGACTTTTTACTTTTACTGGAGTAATATTTTATCAGGGTATCTGTACTTTCACTTTGACTAAAGTAAAGTGTTTGTGTAGCTACTTCGTCCACCACTGCAACACTGTAACATTCAGCAAGCTGTGATATTAAATAACGTTAGCTAGCTCAGAAGTTGTCGAAGTAGCTCTAAACGTGATGCTTTGTTAAAGAAATGAAAATCTTTAGCAAGTCTCATTATTTTACTGTAATTCCTGGTACGACTGGCTCTCCTGCGTGTCCAGAAACTAACGTTCAAAAGCAAAACTACAGTAACAACAATAGTTACGTCATGTACATTTACATTACAGGCATTTTGCAGACGCTCTTATCCAGAGCGACTTACACAGTTTACACACAATCCATTTATACGTCTTGTATATTAACTGAAGCAATTCAGGTTAAGCACCTTGCTCAAGGGTACAAAGGCAGTGTTCCACCTGGGAATTAAACCAGCAACCTCTGAGTTACAAGTCCAGTTCCCTAACCATTACACTACCCTGCCGCCTATGTTTTTGACGTATGTTCGCTAGCTGGCTATTTTGCATCTCCGTTTTGGCAGATTATCATGTAAGATAAGATAAGATAAGATCAACTTTATTTATCCCCATTGGGGAAATTCTGTGTCACACACAAAGCTCCAGTATACACATAGACAATACAGACATAATCACCAATAAGGCAACATATGTTAACACAGCGGCGCCTATATACATTTATATACAACAGTGTTACTTCTGTTATCGGAACATCCCTCTGACTCGGTCAGGGTTCTGGGCTCATGTATATTTATGTGTATGTTTTTCTCAGAACAGTATAGACCAGTGTGCAATGGGTTTACTGGCGCAATGTGAGGAGCTGTTCGAGACGCCAGACCTGTACGAGGTGCTGGGCGTCGCGAGGGAGGCGTCCGAGGCGGAGGTGCGTCGCGGGTATTACAGAGTCTCGCTGCTCGTGCACCCGGACAGAGCTCGCGAGGACCGCAACGCCACCGAGAAATTCCAGGTCATTTACCACCACGCAAACGGCATTGCGCAATCTCCTGGCAACGGAAATATGTTCAGTGTGTTTCATAAGCAGCTTGCTGATTATGTCAGAAGTTCGAATTAATAGCCCGTGCTGTTTACTTGACAGCAATAATGAATTGATGTATCCAATCGTTTATCGTTAAAACTCAGGGATTGATACGAATTTTCAGAGTTGAAAAAATAAACCATATTTTTTTGCTAATTTACCAACTCAAGGTGAATATCAGTGTGTATATATAAGCGACATGCCTTGACGGTGCACCTTATAATTACACTATAATTTAATTCACACCATTAGGTCAAAATCAACGTCAGACATGTGCATTGGGTGCTTAGTAAACTTATTTCCAATTAAAACATTAACTATGCTACCACAGCTGGCCTGTCAGGGTGCCTGTTAAAGTCTGTCACATTCATCATAAACTAGGGGTGCTAATTTAAAGAAATGTCCTTGATCTATCGTCGCCCACGTTAATAAACAATTAATTGATTAATCTTTTTGTTTTAAAGAGCAAGATGTAGCGTATGACAGAGAATACTAAATTCACGTTTTATTTCCTCAATTGTTAAATAATTTAAAATCCGCAGCAAGACCTACCCGTGACAAGTCTGTGTTGTGTTACTTAATTATGGACAGATCGACTCACTGCATTACATTACATTACATTTTAGGCATTTAGCAGACACTCTTATCCAGAGCGACTTACACAGTTTACATGTATTTACATACAATCCATTTATACAGCTGGATATTTTACTGAAGCAATTCAGTGTTTACTGGGCGGCAGTGTTAGCATAATGGTTATGGAATTGGGCTTGTAACAGAAAGGTTGCAGGTTCAATTCCCAGGTGGGGCACTGCTGTTATACCCTTGAGCAAGGTACTTAACCTGAATTGCTTCAGTAAAATAATCCAGCTGTATAAATGGGATTGTATGTAAAGAAATGTGAAACTGTTTAAGTCGCTCTGGATAAGAGCGTCTGCTAAATGCCTGTAATGTAATGCAATCCAGGTTAAGTACCTTGCTTAAGGGTACAACGGCAGTGCCCCACCTGGGAATTGAACCTGCAACCTTTCTGTTACAAGCCCAGCTCCCTAACCATTATGTAGCAGGTTTTGGGCAGGGTGTACTCCGTGCTGAGTGATGTGGAGCAGAGGGCGGTTTACGATGAGCAGGGAGCCGTGGACTAGGAGACGGACCCCCTGAGTCGGGACCGCAGCTGGGAGGAGTACTGGAGGCTGCTGTTCAGGGGCTCCCACCGTGGGGGCGGCCATACCCCTCCATCCCTCCAATATATAATAATATTTTTTATTTAGCAGCTTTTATCCAAAGCGGTAGTGAATGCATACATTTTTCAGGCTATGCTGGTCCCAGTGGGTATTGCCCACACCACTGCGGGGCCGTACTCTACCTACTGAGCTACTCAGAACCACAACGTAACACTCGGTCCTGGTCACTCCTGAACTATCTTTATTTCTTTATTTCTTTATTTTGAATTTGTTTCTGATTTTCTCCCCGTTTTTCTCCCAATTTAGTAGCCAATTCAACCCTCTTTTTATTACGATCCTCCGGGTCAAGCCCTCCCCTCCGAGACGGAGCCCCTGCTCTTTAGATGACAGTGAAGGCCTCCCCCTCCCCTGGGGCAGACAGTAAAAAGCCACTTTCCCAGCCATGGGTGGTGCGTGACTATAGTAGGCAGCCAGGGTTCCCCCCACGTCATGGAAAAACCTGTGCCATGAAAATAATGGTGTCTTATTCTATGTCATGGAAAGTCATGAAAATTGATGAAAAAGCTATATGTCATGAAAAAGTCTGATTCCATGTAACATTATATATTTTTAAATTATTTTCCGATAACGTTACCGCAAATGTCTGTTCCTCTGCCACCGTTGTTGCCACCTGCCACGGCTGTTCTCACACACACACACAAACACACCACACTCCCTCGGTGAAGTACGCAGCAGTGCGTGCGAGCACAGCGGCGGGATTAATTCCATTTAGACCACACAGCAGGAGGGTGCGGTCAGTACTCCTGAAACCAGTCGCACGCTGGGAGAGTTTGTAATGAGGCGTATGTTATAACCAGAGGCCTATCAGGGAATGGGGGAGGTTTTGATTGAGCTATATATAGACTGTGAAATCCCCCCCTAAGGCAAATCTGAAAGTGTTTAGAATCCACCCACTCTCTGCCCTCATTTGCGCGGTCTGTCGTTCTGCTTAGCAGAAGGCGTGGAGAAGAGGGAAGCATGTCGTGAGCACACTGTAATTATTTTTATTTTCAGATTTTTTCCTGTTTTTTTTTCTCCCAGTTTAGTGCCCAATTATACCCTCTATTTCAAACTTGCGACTCCTCTCTATGAGTTGGGCCTAAGACTTTGTTTGTCCTTTGAAATTTTTAAAAAAAAAAGATTTTACCCCATTTTCTCCCAATTTGGTAGCCAATTACCCGTGTGCTTCAATCCCCCTACCCCTATAGTTCGCTGCCATAGTCCTGTGACCGGCAGTGACGAGGGCTGCCTCCTCCGAGGCAGCACTCGTCGTGCCGTCGACTGTAATTCCGGCACCCCAGAACCACTCCTGTGCGCAGCGAACTGTGTGTGTCGGCTTCCCTCCCCCCTCCCTGGGGCGGACAGCCAATTGCTGCCCCAATGGCACTCCTGGCCAGAGCCGACTCTGGCGCGACGGGGAATCGTCCTCTCCGTGGCCAAGTCGATTTTTTATTGTCCTTTTAAACAATATTTGTATTCCTGTGAAAAAGGAAAAAAAAAATTATTCAATAGTGTCACCCTCCGTAACTCAGCTCGGCTCTGATTCGTAGCGTGTGACTGACCTCAGCATTGAAGCCACGCTGAGCACCGTTCACACTGAGGCTCACCAGCTCTCCGTCTCTCCGTCTCTGGCCCAAGGTTACTCTGGCAGACATTCTGGAGTTTGAGAAGAAGTACAGGGGCAGCGAGGAGGAGATGCAGGACGTGAGCCAGCTCTACCTGCAGCACGAGGGAGACATGGACGCCATCACTGCGTCTGCGCTCTGCTGCTCCCAGGAGGATGAGCCGCGCCTCGCTCGCCTGATCCAGGGCGCCATCGACGCCGGCGAGCTGCCCGCCTTCCGAGCCTTCACCCACGAGAGCGACAGGAAGAAGCGGGCACGCCAGCAAAAGGTACCCTGTCCCAAACACAGCCCCTGACAGGCTGTTACCCTGCCCCAAACATGACCCCTGACAGGCAGATACCCTGTCCCAAACACAGCCCCTGACAGGCAGATACCCTGTCCCAAACACAGCCCCAGACCCCCTGAACATGAGGCAGATACCCTGCCCCAAACACACCCCTGACAGGCCCCTGAAACATGAGGCCGATAGCCTGTCCCAAACAAACAGGCCGATACGTCCCAAACACAGCCCCTGACAGGCTGATACCCTGTCCCAAACACAGCCCCTGACAGGCAGATACCCTGTCCCAAACACAGCCCCTGACAGGCAGATACCCTGTCCCAAACACAGCCCCTGACAGGCTGATACCCTGCCCCAAACACAGCCCCTGACAGGCAGATACCCTGTCCCAAACACAGCCCCTGACAGGCCGATACCCTGTCCCAAACACAGCCCCTGACAGGCCGATACCCTGCCCCAAACATGACCCCTGACAGGCTGATACCCTGCCCCAAACACAGCCCCTGACAGGCAGATACCCTGTCCCAAACACAGCCCCTGACAGGCTGATACCCTGTCCCAAACACAGCCCCTGACAGGCAGATACCCTGTCCCAAACAGCCCCTGAGCCAATCCCTGAACACAGCCCCTGACAGGCAGATACCCTGTCCCAAACACAGCCCCTGACAGGCAGATACCCTGCCCCAAACACAGCCCCTGACAGGCCGATACCCTGCCCCAAACACAGCCCCTGACAGGCAGATACCCTGCCCCAAACACAGCCCCTGACAGGCAGATACCCTGCCCCAAACACAGCCCCTGACAGGCAGATACCCTGCCCCAAACACAGCCCCTGACAGGCCGATACCCTGCCCCAAACACAGCCCCTGACCCCTGACAGGCTGATACCCTGTCCCAAACACAGCCCCTGACAGGCAGATACCCTGTCCCAAACACAGCCCCTGACAGGCAGATACCCTGTCCCAAACACAGCCCCTGACAGGCAGAGATACCCTGTCCCAAACACAGCCCCTGACCCCTGAAACACAGCCCCTGAGGCTGACAGGCTGATACCTGTCCCAAACACAGCCCCTGACAGGCCGATACCCTGTCCCAAACACAGCCCCTGACAGGCAGATACCCTGCCCCAAACACGGCCCCTGACAGGCAGATACTGTCCCAAACACAGCCCCTGACAGGCTGATACCCTGTCCCAAACACAGCCCCTGACAGGCAGATACCCTGTCCTGAACACAGCCCCTGACAGGCAGATACTGTCCCAAACACAGCCCCTGACAGGCAGATACCCTGTCCTGATAACACAGCCCCTGACAGGCCGATACCCTGTCCCAAACACAGCCCCTGACAGGCAGATACCCTGTCCTGAACACGATCGAAACAATCGGTTTCTTTCTTTCGCACACGCTTTTGACTCCGTCTGAAATCACGTGTCCACGTCGGAGCGTAAAAAGTGAAACGTGTTCATGTCACCAGGCTGATGAAGAGCGACGGGAGGCCGAAGAGGCGCAGAAGGAGATGGGAGCCGAGGCTGAGGACAGCCTGGTGCAGGCGCTGAAGGTGAAAAACTGACTTCCTTTCTGGAGGGGGCGGGGGTGGGTAGCGAGTGCTCAATGCTTAAACTGATATTTTTCTCCTCCTGATTCCAGCAAAGGCAGAAGTCCAGAGAGCTGGGGTTCGAAAGCTTCCTGTCTGACCTGGAGGCGAAGTACTCCAAGAAAGGGGGAAAGGCCGGCGCGGGGAAGAGGGGAAAGAAGTGAAAGGCCCATATTTTGTGAATAATGCACGATTTTCACATTAAGAAGCTCCTGTCACCCCATGGCTGCAGTCTGCTGAAGGAAAGTTCTGGATTGAACAGTTAAATATTTATCAGCATTAAATGTTCATTCAGCCCGAGTGATCCCAAGTTAATTACGCACTTCAGACAAAACAGTCCAGAGCAGCATCAGAGAGTGGGTTTATTTGAAAGCAGTTAAAACATCGAACGCTCTTCGGCGCCGGTTCCGTAGGGTACCAATACAGGTGCACGCACCAAGGTAAGATTACAAGTTTGTGTTTGAAGATTTCTTTAACAAAACAAACATTTCACAGAGTGAAAATGAGCAAAGAGACCAGAATATTAGTTATAGGTGTGTATGCCGCTCAGGGGCTGTGTGCATAATGAGCTCATTTGCATAGCACACATCCCTTTCATTTCTGCAGAAGAGTGCGAGTCTACACTTCAGAGAAGATCTTTTTTTATTTGACCTGACCGAATCGCATTTATATAAGACTGTTACGTCGGGGTGGGGAAAAATAATCAGCATGAAAGTTCCACCAGAATAATGCCGTTACGGAGAATTTTATTGCGACGGCCGACATGCCATCCAACCACGTTCACAGGTCGGTGGGGGCTATAAATACTCTCCAAAACTCAAACATTATTTCACGATACCCGTTGTAGTGCTTGCATGGAACTTCCTGTAGTAGTGCATTTGTGTTTACCCCCCACCTCTAACCCAAAACCATCAAATAAAAAAAATACTTATTCACCCAAGTAATGTTTGTACGTGTTTATTTGTTTATACAAAATACATAAACTGAAGGGCATTTTGATCAACTGGGAGTTCATTATAGAGTGAAGGTTCACGCTGAGCTTTCTTTATCCCGCTGAGCGGAGTGATTGGTTACTGTTAGGGTGAAGCGGTGCAAAGCGTTCCCTTCTGCGTGGACGGATCCGTGCTGACGCCTTCACGGCGTTCCCTTTCCTGCCGGGACGGAGATCCCGGCCACACAGACGTCCTTGTCCTCTCGCCCGGCGGTGCCGTTAAGGTGTGCTACTTGTGTGCCAAAAGCCACGGTCGTGTGCTTGTTATCGCCTGGATCAGAGGTTAACGCGTGAGTTTAAAAAACCCTAACTAAATAGCGTAGTTCACTATGAAAAAATAGTACCAACGATGGCTCTTTTTTTCCCCCCCCCTCCTCCGTTCGGTTCGTTTGCCCTTCCTGGATACCTGCGCAGGAGAGGGGGAGGCTGTCCGGGGGGGCAACGAGGAGAGCGGGGGCGGTCGAAGTGTTAAGACGGCAAACTGTCTTTGGCAGCCGTGTTAAGCTGAAGTTCCGTATACAAAAATAGGGCTCTAGAAAAAAAAAAAACAAAATGGCCGAACGGTCGGCGTATAAAAGCCGCAGTGCAAAGGGCCAGGGCGTCGGAGGTGACAGCTAGGGCTCAGGAGTGCGCTGTAGTGCGGAGTGCTGAGGTGTTCGTTTGACGGGGGTCTGCTGCTATAGTCCCGGTCTGCTGCTCCGTGAGGTGAGCCCCCCCCGGCTGTGAGATCGGGAGGGGACAGACGTGGGCACGAGCAGAGCTGCAGGAGAGAGAGAAGGGGAGGAGGACGGGAGAGCAGACAGCAATAACAGGGAAAATGGGGTTTTTAAGCGAGTGTACATATGCATGAAATCCTCATTAAACAAAAAAAAACCCTCATTAAACAAGAGTCATTTTCATCCCGAGGCAATAAACTCCCTTCCCTCCCTCCCTCCTCCCTCCCTCCCCGACAAACAAATAATTGCGAGTCGCGATCAGAGCCCTCTCGTCTTCCGCGGACGAAGCGTGAAGGACGAACGCGGAGGACGCTGGAAGCCTCGGGTTCCCCACTGACCTGGGGGCGGGGCCTGCGGGTCGCTGGGCTCCTCCTCGTCCTCGATGGGCGAGTGGCCGAGCACGTGGTGGGTGAACGAGTCGAGGAAGGAGGAGCTGCTGATGCCCAGGCTGATGCCCGTCACCCCGATGCCCAGAGAGTCTGCGGGGGGGGGGGGAAACGGACGCCATGCTTTTAGCTTCTGCACCAGGGGGGGGCGGCCAAGGAGGGCTGGAACCGTTTTTGTGATTTCATGCCAACCTCTGCTCAGTTTTTTTAGTTTGTTTCAGATTTTTTTCCGTTTATCTCCCAATTTGGTTGCCAGTTATACCCTCTATTTATCTCAATTCATCCTCCCTCACGAGCCCGCCGCCCGTCCTCTGGGTAACAAGCCAATTTCCCAGGCTGGCAGATCTTTAGCATCTTTTTACACGCTGGGAGAACCGCACTCAACATTGTTCAGTAAAGATCAGGTAATGTTCATATGTGTCGCATACATTCGCTGCCTTCATCTGTGACATGAAATTATAATGTTATAACTCCGATGTTATAACTGCAGACTTGTTATAATGTTATAACTCCAATGTCATAACTGCAGACTTGTTATAATGTTATAACTCCAATGTTATAACTGCAGACTTGTTATGTTATAACTCCAATGTCATAACTGCAGACTTGTTATAATGTTATAACTCCAATGTCATAACTGCAGACTTGTTATAATGTTATAACTCCAATGTTATAACTGCAGACTTGTTATAATGTTATAACTTCAATGTTATAACTGCAATTCTTATAATGTTATAACTCCAATGTCATAACTGCAGACTTGTTATAATGTTATAAGGGCCAGAGTTGGGAACCTCTGCTCCAGGCTGGGGTAATGTGACCAATCTGTAAGGCAATCAGACTGTCATCATCTCATTTTAAGCAACAGACCTGATTTACGGGACGTAACACATTTCTTCACATCCAGCCTTTTTAATAGCCTAATTGTATAACTCTGTACATCTAGCTAATTGTCATCACCACTGCCTACTTGCTCAACACTATATACCCCTGCTTACTCCACTTAATAAAAATAAAAACATTTTCCTTCCCAGTGTTACAGGTATGGTATGCAGCTGCCTGCAATGATGTCTATTGCTGTATTACTGCACTGATCTATTGCGTGTACTATGATTGTTCCTACCATGTATTCATGCACATCTTTTAAGTCGCTCTGGATAAGAGCGTCTGCTAAATGCCTAAAATGTAATGTAACGTAATGTACTGTAATGTAATGTACTGTAATGTAATGTACTGTAATGTAATGTAATGTAATGTGATGAACCCACCTGTGCCCACTGACGCTCTGCCGGGACGCCCCTGCGCAATGTTGTCCAGCACGGTGAAGGAGCGGCGGTATGGAGTGTCCGACTGAAACACAGGAGATCGGTGATCACACGCTGAACACTGCACACTTCACAGCAGTGTGACGTCAAGGAAAAGCTAACCTTAATCAGCCTTTAACATTAAGCCTTCAGAGCTAGCGATGAAAATATGAACCATTCCTAAGTGTGGTCCATCATGTAAACTAACTAAGCGAATCGCACATATCGCTCTGAAAAACACCTTTCAACACCTTTAATTGAACAATTATGTGCCGAGTAGCAATGAAAACAAGCAGACCCTGTGGCTCTCCAGGACCAGGGTTGGCCAGTGGTTCTGTGTGGCTCAGTAGGTAGAGCATGGTTCTGTGTGGCTCAGTAGGTAGAGCATGGTTCTGTGTGGCTCAGTAGGTAGAGCGTGGTTCTGTGTGGCTCAGTAGGTAGAGCGTGGTTCTGTGTGGCTCAGTAGGTAGAGCATGGTTCTGTGTGGCTCAGTAGGTAGAGCGTGGTTCTGTGTGGCTCAGTAGGTAGAGCACGGCTTTGACAAGGCTTAGGTTGTGGTTTCAATTCCCACTGAGGCCACATATACTGAAAAATGTATGCATTCACTACTGTAAGTCGCTTTGGATAAAAGTGTCTGCTAAATGACATATATTATTACATTATGATATTAGTTGGCCACCCCTGCTTTATATCGTATAACGCAACGTGTGCTTCTTACTCTGAAGGTGTGGGTGGTGTTGGGGCGGGAGAAGACGTCGAGCAGGTGCAGTCTATCCCGGGGCAGCAGGCTGCCCGCCTCGTCTGTCATGGCGCTGTGGGCCCGGCTGGAGGACCCCCTCGGACGCTGCGCTCCACACTGCCCCCACAAACACACATTACAGTCACCCCACCTTAACACTGCCGCCACAAACACACATTACAGTCACCCCACCTTAACACTGCCCCCACACACACACATTACAGTCACTCCACCTTAACGCCCTGCCCACAAACACACATTACAGTCTCTCCACCTTAACACTGCCCCCACAAACACACATTACAGTCTCTCCACCTTAACACTGCCCCCAGAAACACACATTACAGTCTCTCCACCTTAACGCCCTGCCCACAAACACACATTACAGTTACTCCACCTTAACACTGCCCCCACAAACACACATTACAGTTACTCCACCTTAACACTGCCCCCACAAACACACATTACAGTCACTCCACCTTAACACTGCCCCCACACACACACATTACAGTCACTCCACCTTAACACTGCCCCCACAAACACACATTACAGTTACTCCACCTTAACACTGCCCCCACAAACACACATTACAGTCTCTCCACCTTAACACTGCCCCCACAAACACACATTACAGTCTCTCCACCTTAACACTGCCCCCACAAACACACATTACAGTCACTCCACCTTAACACTGCCCCCACACACACATTACAGTCACCCCACCTTAACGCCCTGCCCACAAACACACATTACAGTCACTCCACCTTAACACTGCCCCCACAAACACACATTACAGTCTCTCCACCTTAACACTGCCCCCACAAACACACATTACAGTCTCTCCACCTTAACACTGCCCCCAGAAACACACATTACAGTCTCTCCACCTTAACACTGCCCCCACACACACACATTACAGTCACTCCACCTTAACGCCCTGCCCACAAACACACATTACAGTCTCTCCACCTTAACACTGCCCCCACAAACACACATTACAGTCACTCCACCTTAACACTGCCCCCACAAACACACATTACAGTCTCTCCACCTTAACACTGCCCCCACAAACACACATTACAGTCTCTCCACCTTAACACTGCCCCCACAAACACACATTACAGTCTCTCCACCTTAACGCCCTGCCCACAAACACACATTACAGTTACTCCACCTTAACACTGCCCCCACAAACACACATTACAGTTACTCCACCTTAACACTGCCCCCACAAACACACATTACAGTCACTCCACCTTAACACTGCCCCCACAAACACACATTACAGTCTCTCCACCTTAACACTGCCCCCACAAACACACATTACAGTCTCTCCACCTTAACACTGCCCCCACAAACACACATTACAGTCACTCCACCTTAACACTGCCCCCACAAACACACATTACAGTCACTCCACCTTAACACTGCCCCCACACACACACATTACAGTCTCTCCACCTTAACACTGCCCCCACAAACACACATTACAGTCACTCCACCTTAACACTGCCCCCACAAACACACATTACAGTCTCTCCACCTTAACACTGCCCCCACAAACACACATTACAGTCTCTCCACCTTAACACTGCCCCCACAAACACACATTACAGTCACTCCACCTTAACACTGCCCCCACAAACACACATTACAGTCTCTCCACCTTAACACTGCCCCCACAAACACACATTACAGTCTCTCCACCTTAACACTGCCCCCACAAACACACATTACAGTCTCTCCACCTTAACACTGCCCCCACACACACACATTACAGTCACTCCACCTTAACACTGCCCCCACACACACACATTACAGTCACCCCACCTTAACGCCCTGCCCACAAACACACATTACAGTCACTCCACCTTAACACTGCCCACAAAAACACACATTACAGTCACCCCACCTTAAGACTGCACCCACACACACACATTACAGTCACTCCACCTTAACACTGCCCCCACAAACACACATTACAGTCACTCCACCTTAACACTGCCCCCACAAACACTGCTCCCCACCTTAACGCAAACAAACACATTACAGTCACTCCACCTTAACACTGCCCCCACACTGCTCCCACACTACAGTCTCTCCACAAACACAAACACACATACAGCCCTGCCCCAAACACACATTAACACTGCCCCCCACAAACACACATTACAGTCACTCCACCTTAACACTGCCCCCACAAACACACATTACAGTCTCCACTCGCACCTGCCCACAAACACACACTACAGTCTCCCACAAACACACATTACAGTCTCTCCACCTTAACACTGCCCCAAACACACATTACAGTCTCTCCACCTTAACACTGCCCCCACAAACACACATTACAGTCTCTCCACCTTAACGCCCTGCCCACAAACACACACTACAGTCTCTCCACCTTAACGCCCTGCCCACAAACACACATTACAGTCTCTCCACCTTAACGCCCTGCCCACAAACACACATTACAGTCTCTCCACCTTAACGCCCTGCCCACAAACACACATTACAGTCACACTTAAAACACACATTAACACACATTACAGTCTCTCCACCTTAACACTGCCCCCACAAACACACATTACAGTCACTCCACCTTAACACTGCCCCCAAAACACACATTACAGTCTCTCCACCACACTTAAAACACACTCTCCACCTGCCCCCACAAACACACATTACAGTCACTCCACCTTAACACTGCCCCCACAAACACACATTACAGTCACTCCACCTTAACACTGCCCCCACAAACACACATGCCCACAAACACACATTACAGTCTCTCCACCTTAACACTGCCCCCACAAACACACATTACAGTCACTCCACCTTAACGCTGTGCCCACAAACACAGTCACTCCACCTTAACGTTGTAATGACTGTAATGTGCGTGTGTACGCACACACACATACACACACACACACACACTCTCTCTCTCTCTCTCTCTCTTCACTCACGAACACACTCATTCATTCACTCAAACTCACTCACGTATACATAAATGTACACATATACGCACACACATACACATTACAGTCATTACTGTAGCATGCGTGCGTGCATATGTGTGTATATTTATGTATGCGTGTGTATGTGCATGTGCAAGTGAGTGAGTGAGAGTGCATGACAGAGTGAGTGCGTGTGGGTGCGTGCGTGCGTGAGTGAGTGGGTGTGTGCGAGCGTGAGTGAGTGGGTGCGTGCGTGAGTGAGTGAGTGAGTGGGTACGTGGGTGTGTGAGCGAGCGTGAGTACGAGAGAGTGAGTGCGTACATACAGTGCATGAGTGCGAGTGAGAGAGTGAGTGAGTGAGTGAGTGAGTGAGAGTGCATGAGAGAGTGAGTGCGTGCGTGGATGTGTGCGTGCGTGAGTGAGTGGCGAGCATGAGTGAGTGAGTGAGTGAGTGAGTGAGTGAGTGAGTGAGTGAGAGTGCATGAGAGAGTGAGTGCAGTGAGTGGAGTGAGTGAGTGATACAGTGAGTGTGAGTGAGTGAGAGAGTGAGTGAGTGAGAGAGTGAGTGTGCATACACACACACACGGAGGACAGGTACCTGCGCAGGTCGAGGGTGCAGTCCCAGGTGCGCCGGCTCCATGTCTCCCACGCCGATGGGGGGGAGGAGCGTGTGAGTGCGGCTCAGCGGGGTCAGCGGAGAGGCCAGCCGGTCGCTGGCGGTCGGCCTGAGGGGAGCAGCGCACGCAGTCAGACCCGCCCCACACCGCCACGATCTCGCCCGTGACCTCACCGACCCACCCCACACCACCACGATCTCGCCTGTGACCCCACCGACCCACCCCCACACCGCCACGATCTCACCCGTGACCTCACCGACCCACCCCATTACACCACGATTTTTTCCTCGCCAGAGACCTCACCGACCCCGCCCCACACCGTGAGATCTCGCCCGTGACCAGGTAGACCCATTACAGAACTACGTTACATTACAGTGGTTCCCTGTGGCTCAGTTGGTCCAGTACCGCATTCATTACTGGCAACACGTGGGGATTGTCAGCTAGTTTCGGTTCGGAACATCATATTGAAAAATGTATGCATGAATTTGGCTAGGATAAAAGCGTTTAAATGGCATATATTATTATATTATTATTACATTACATTACATTACATTATAGGCATTTGGCAGACGCTCTTATCCAGAGCGACGTACAACAAAGTGTTAACCGTAGTCAAGAACAGTTTCGCTGAAAGCCACCCTAGAGGGAAGTACAGTTCCAGGTGCTAGGAGCAACCACATAGTTAAACTAGGACCCTGTAGGTAAATCTGTAGCCACGACTCAAAGGCAGTAATAAAACAATCAGTGCGGAAAATATCTGCTAAATAATGCCTAAACCTAATACAATACATAAACAAGGACCCCTCCACGTAAGCCAGACTTTAAAACCCGCACTTAACACACAGAGGCTTACTCATCACCTTTACTAGCTCACAAAGACATGGCGCATTCCACACACCAACGCAGTTGATCTAGACCAGATGGCCAATTCCAGGCCACAGGGTCAGCTGGTTCACATTCCGACCCAGCTCTTAATTGCTTAATTGAAGTCAATATTTGGATATGGAGCCACCTAACCCACAGTGCCTCCGATGTGAATCAGATCGCTGGCTGAAGGCACACCAGCAGGCCTCTGGGGCCCGTATGCTGGCTGCCCCTGTGCTACGCTACATCCCTTCTCAACCCGGGTTCACTGCAGTACAGCTCATGCAGAGGCAGCCTTAGCTTCCCTCGGTTTGTTTTTATTAACTGACCTCGTATCGCTCATCAAATCAGGGCCACGGGGCATGGCTTCAAAGGCGCATCATCATTTTTTTTTTTCTCAGTGGGCAAAAAAAATAGATCAAAAATCTCCCACAAACTTTTCAGAGCGGAGGCCTCCCGGGTGGTCTAGCGGTTACGGCGTTCAACGCTGGCCATGGCGACCAGGGTTTGATTCCACCGGCCGCGCCAGAGTCGGCTCTGGCCGGGAGTGCCACCGGGGGGCGGAGATAAGCTGTATGCCCCAGGGAGGGGGGGCGGAAGCCGACAGGACGTTCGCTGCGCACAGGAGTGGCTCTGTAGTACAGAGGAGTCTCGGAGGAGATGATACTCCGCCTTTGTCACTGCCGGTCTCAGGGCTACGGCAGCAAACTCACAATACGAGGAGGGGGATTGACATGAAAAATAGAGGGTGTGATTGGCTACTAAATTGGGAGAAAATGGGAGAAAATCTGAAACAACATTTTAAAGAAAAAAAACTTTTCAGAACGGAGGAAGGCAGGAGGGGGCCGTGACTTGCGATCTTCCGCAAGAGACTCAAATCCCACCTTTTCAGACTCCACTACCACTGAATTCTGTACATCTAGCCAATCACCACCACCACTGCCAACTTGCTCAACACTATGTATCCCTGCTTACTCAATAAAATAAAATAAAATAAAAATTATTAACCTTTTCCTTCCCAGTGTTACAGGTATGGTACGCAGCTGCCTGCAATGATGTCTATCGCTGTATTACTGCACTGATCTCTTGCGCTAACTATGATTGTTCTTACCATGTATTAATGCACATCAAACATGTGGCTCTGTGGCTCAGTAGGTAAGCAGCGTTGGCTGGTTGTGGGTTCAATCCCCAACCATGTACTGAAAATGTAAATTCACTGTAAATGTAAAAGCGTGTAATTGGTACTTATATTGATTATATTATAATTGTATTTGGATATCTGCAAATGGTAAAATGTGACCCCCTTGGCACACCCCCCCGGCCGGACGGCTTACAGGCGTGTCCCGCGGATGACCTCGTCCATGGACCCAGCGGTGCTGGACTGGGCCAGGCTGGGCACCAGGGGCAGGAGGGTGCGAGGGGGCGGGTTCCGGCGGCGGGCCGACTGGGGGGGGCGGGACAGGGAGGAGGAGCTCTGCTCCAGGGCGCGGCGGGGGCGTGGCTTTCCTGTGAGGACCGCGCTGGAGCCTGGGCGATGGGACGTCCTCTCCTCGCCATCCCTGTGCAGGGGTCAGGGGTGGGAGGGGTGGGGAACACACGGTGATGGACCAGGACCACAGCCACCACCTCCCACACCTCTCAGCTCTGATTCGAGACCGCAGGTCAACGTCAGGACAAATGGCCAAACTGTTTTTTTAATGTCAAGGATGCCTTAAGTCTCTATAAACTCTGGATCCATCACTGTCAATGCACATCATTTTCATACAAATTGTACAATCGATTAATCAGTGCACCTAGTCAAGTGGTAACATAACTCATACACGCACACAAAATTCCTTTCAAACGTTTGTGCAAATGAAGCTACATTACTATTACAAGCGATAAAAAAAATATCACCGAGAGTAAAATCTTCTTCTAATAATACAAGAAGATATGTGTTGAATAGCCAGATAAGAGACTGAAGGACTTGTCTATCTTTGTGTGTTTGTCTATCTTGTGGACTATGACGAAAAGCAGAAAATGTGATTCATCTGCCACAAGATATATTTTTTGATTAAAATCATGCTTTTCGGCATTTCCGTACTGTGTTTTGTCCAGCACTCCCAGGTTTCTCTGCTGAAGGGGGATGCCGTGGATGACGATGAGGTCATTGAGGTTGTGATGCGTAACTCCCGCGCCCACAGGGACCCTACTGGACTGTGAGGAGGGAGAGAGAGAGAGAGAGAGAGAGAGAGAGAGGGAGAGGAGAGAGAGAGAGAGAGAGAGAGAGAGAGAGAGAGAGGGGGAGGGAGAGAGAGAGAGAAAGAGAGAGAGAGAGGGGGAGACAAGGCAGAGAGGAGAGAGAGGGGGAGGGGGAGAGAGACAGGGCAGAGAGGGAGAGGGGAGAGAGAGAGAGAGAGAGAGAGAGAGAGAGAGAGAGAGAGAGAGAGAGAGAGAGAGAGAGAGGGAGACAGAGAGAGAGAGGGAGGGAGAGAGAGACAGAGAGAGAGGGGGAGACAGAGAGAGGGCAGAGAGAGGGAGAGGGAGGGAGAGAGACAGAGACATCAATTGACCATCCTCCACCTCTACACACTGCTGAAGCAATTATATGCTCTGTTGGTCCTAAGGTCAAAGTATTATAGTGGTTTTACTGTTGATTGCCTCTTAAATGATA
This sequence comes from Aldrovandia affinis, assembly GCA_029706075.1. Taxonomy (NCBI): domain Eukaryota; kingdom Metazoa; phylum Chordata; class Actinopteri; order Notacanthiformes; family Halosauridae; genus Aldrovandia; species Aldrovandia affinis. Next base: position 668,413 of record JAINUG010000153.1, on the reverse strand, counting down.
CATATTCAGTACGTCATAAAAGCACAACGGTGTCACTCATTCTGAATCTTAATCAGATTAGGGAGTTTAACATGACCGGCAGCAACGGTGAATTCATTAGGCGGGCGAACGTGTTGATTAATGTCAGCGGTATCACTGCTTGCGCTCCTTTCCTGTCTGTGTGTGGACCTCACCTCTGGAAGCCCAGATCCCACATCTCATATCAGTCAGAGCACAAAGAAGAAGAAAACAAAATGGAGGCATTCTTTACATCGCAAAACAAAGAGAAAAAAGCAGAGAGAGGCACATTCCTTTTAAGCAGAGCGATTAGTATCGCGATTGATAACGCTGTTATTGATCAGGCGCGCAGGCACGTTCAACGATCGGACAACATGCGGGCGGCGGCCATTTCCCTACGAGACAAACCCCCCCCCCACCCCCGTCAGCCGATCTGTGTCAGAGATTTACATACAGTGGAAGGCTTTCTCTGCTTTTTGGATTTCCGCCTGGACTTGTGCTTTGAACCCCTCGACTTTGCGCTCTTCGGAAACAAGACAAGGAAGAAGGGAGAGGAGGACAAACACAAGCCAATCAGTACGACGGGTGGGGAGCAGACCGAGGGGGGGAACAAGAGAGAAGAACAGAAAAAAGAAGGAAAGAAAGAGGAGAAGTTAATTTAGCGGAGAAGCCCAGAGGAGCAGAGAGTAAGCAGAAACACAGACAGCAGTGAGAACATCGTCAAACATCACGAGGCGTGGGGGCCTCGCGGGTGCTCTAGCGGTTACAACGTTCAACGCTGGCCACTGCGACCGGGGTTCGATTCCACCTGCCACTCCAGTTTGGCTCTGGCCGGGAGTGCCACCAGGGGGCGGCAATTGGCTGTGCGCCCCAGGTGAGGGAAGCTGATATGAGTTCGCTGCGTATAGGAGTGGCTCTGTGTGTACCGGAGTTACGGTGACGGCTTGGCGAGTTCTGGCTCGAAGGAGGCGGAGCCCAGCCACATGACACTGCCAGTTTCAGGACTACAGCAGCAAACCCACAAGATATATGAGGGAGTGGGATAATTGGCGTGAAAAGTGAGGGTGTGATTGGACACAAAAATGGGGAAAAAACACCAGAAAGTATTAAAAAAACATTGCGAGTCGTTAAACATCACAAGGCCTGCACGTTCCCCCCAGGCGGGGACCCCCAGGCGGGGTTGACGTCTGCTAGGACAGAACGCCGCGCAGGGACGAAACCCTCACACAGCACCCCTCTGAACGCGACAATCGCCATCTGGACTGGTGTCAAATCCGTGTCAATGCAGCGAAATTCAATTCACGATTTGGAGAAAAAAAAAAAGTCCATTGTTTTCTACGAGGATTTGTTTTTTTAAAACCAATGAACGGAATTTGAATTAATTTCCTCAACTAAACTGAAACTGAAAAAGAAACTGAAACTTTGACATCTGACGCGTGCTGAAACAGTATTCCCAAAAACGGTTTGTTTTGTTTTTCGAAAGCCCTGGGGAGTTCTCTCGCACGTCTCCCCCTGGTGGCAGAGGGAGGGCACTGACCTGTGTCTGCAGGCTGGCGGTGAGCTGGGGTACCCTGGCGTGACCCAGCCGGGGCAGGACCGTGGGCAGGGCGGCGAGGAGCAGGAACGGGTCGCGCACGTCGGGGTGGGCGGGGCTGAGAGCCGCCGCGTTCTTCTCCTCGTCTGCGCGGGGGAGAGACGCACATCGCCAGAACTGTGAACCACTCCAGCGGCGCCAGGTTTTAACTGCATCAACTCCAAGTCATAGTGCTACCATTTTGTTTTCCTGGCGTGACCCGAGACCCCTCACTAACAATACATATGACCTTGGTCTTGCAAGGAAAACTACAGTTATGATTTAATATAAGCTACTTAGCAGATGCTTTTATCCAAAGCGACTTACAGTAGTGAGTGCATACATTTTTCAGTATATGTGGCCCCAGTGGGAGTTGAACCCACAACCTAAGCGTTGTCAACGCCATGCTCTACCTACTGAGCCACACAGAACCACGCTCTTGAGCCACACAGAACCATGCTCACTGCCACACAGAACCACGCTCTACCTACTGAGACACACAGAACCACACTCTACCTACTGAGCCACACAGAACCACGCCTACCTACTGAGCCACACAGAACCACACTCTACCTACTGAGCCACACAGAACCACACTCTACCTACTGAGCCACACAGAACCACGCTCTACCTACTGAGCCACACAGAACAGGATTTGTTCAACACAAAAAGCCCCGCCCCGTCATTATTGACCAGACAATCCTTTTTGGGCGTTGGCGGCTGGTTAGAGTGCCCCCTACTGTGGGCCCGGGGGCCTACCAGAGACGCAGCCCTCCCAGTGGCGCCGCACCAGCTCCTCCATGCAGCCCACCAGCTCCCGCCACACGTCGTCGAACAGCAGGTCCAGAACCGCCTGCCGCCGGCACCGGTACGGAGAGACAGGGGGCAGAGAGCGGCGCCGCCTACCGGCCTGAGTGACCTCCCACTCCTCATCCCTGCAACACACACACACACACACATATACACACACACACACACACACACACACATATACACACACACACACACACACACACACACACACACACACACACACACACACAGACATATACACACACACACACACACACACACACACACACACACACACACATATATATATATACACGTACAAACAGACACACACACACACACACATGCACGACACACACACACACACACACACACACACACACACACACACACACATTAACACACACCTGTTAAAGGAGAACAAATAATATTTTGGTGCTTGCAGTTCTGAAGAAAGGCTGGGTATGAGAACACTCATCTGAGCCACTCTTGGGAGAAGAAAGGGAGGTAAAAAAATGCCTGATTTTTTTTAAAGAATAAAGACATTTTTGACATCCATTTCTCTCCAAGAGTGGCTGCAGCCTTGGCTGTGTTCAAACCGAGGGGTATTTTATAGTGGACTATAACTCTTATTAACCGTTGAGAATTAACAACTACAAAATGGCAAACACACTATATAGTGCACTATTTAGGGAATAGGGAACGGTTTCGAACACAGTCCTTGTGTCCAGAGGAGCTGATGGGATCAGAACTCTTATTCAGCGGTGTTATATGGAGACAGGTGAGGCGCACTGACGGAGGAGGGCTCACAGGTCCCGGCAGTCGAAGGCCAGGTACTCCTCCATCAGCCCCTCGGCCTCTATCACCCCGGGCGTGTCCTCGCCTGGCGAGCCTGCCCCGGCATCGCCCTCGCCACGCGGTCGAGACAGCACCGCCTTCCGGCCCTGCACGCTCAACCTGGACACAGACACAGACACAGACACAGACACAGACACATCGACACTAAAACTCCCAACCTGGCACGCTCCAGTCTGGTCATAAACACAGACATGAACACTTCTACGCTAAAACTCCCACCCTGGCACACTCAACCTAGGCTGTGTTCCCTAAATAGTGCACTATTGTGTTGAACAAATTGGCGAACACGCTATATAGTGCACTATTTAGGGAATAGGGAACAGTTTTGAACACAGCCCTAGTCAGAAAGACAGACACAAACACAAGCTCTTCTGCACTAAAATTCCCAACTTGTCCATGAGCACAGAAACAAACACTTGTACGCTAAATTTCCCAAACCGGCCACAAACACTTCCACACTAAACTTCCCAACCTTGTACACCCAACCCGGTCAGCCATGGAAACAGACACAAACACGCCCTAACTCCCTAACATTAAACCTGGACACGAACACGATCGGAGTATCGACGGCCAGAGAGCAGCACTCACTCAGCGCTGGCCTTGTCCTTGCTGTCCTTGGCCACTGTGCTGCTGGCTGTTCCCTTGCCGGTGGTGGTGGAGAACCACTGGAAACCTTCATCGGTGGGGCAGAGGAGCTGAGACCCCAGAATCCTGAGACACCAGGAAGCACACAGGTCAAAGGTCGTGGACAACAGCACGGATCAACTGATGATGTGGTTCTGTGTGGCTCAGTAGGTAGAGCATGGCGCTGACAGCGCTTAGGTTGTGGGTTCAATTCCCATTGGGGCCACATACAGTATACTGAAAAATGTATGCATTCACTACTGTAAGTTGCTTTGGATAAAAGCGTCCACTAAATAACATATTTTATGATTCAATATGTATATAACAATAATTAAAATGGTGCGTGGAAAAACACAATGTCAGCTAGACCCTTGAAAATCCTTCCAGGGATTTGTCCTATGCCGGGTGGGGTGGGATGGGGGTGCCTGTATTGAGGTGGGACGTACCGCAGGTGAGGGAACCTGGTCGCCCAGTGCCGACATTCCTCCTGCAGGCCCCGCAGCTGGCTGCCACCCTGGCCCTCGTACAGCTCCTCCTCGATCTCATCAAACATCTGCTGCACCTGCCGCGATGCCGCCCTGTCAAACTCCTGAGGGAGGGAGGGAGGGAGGGAGGGCGAGGTGAGAGGCGGACGGACGCATTCCCCGACCTGCGCTCCAACCCATCCCCCGCTTCTCCCACACTCCCTCCCTGCAATCTCCTTTCACAGTGTGGCCTTTCCATCTTTTGTGTGTTGTCAACGGAGTGCCACTGGGGGCAGTGTCCATCACAGGGAGGGGGGAGAGTTCGCTGCGGGAGTGGCCCTGTGTGTATAACGGAGTTACAGTGACGGTTCCGGCTTGGAGGAGGCGGTGCTTCGCCGCATGTCACTGCCGGTTTTAGGACTATGGCACAGGAGGATAATTGACATGACAAAGAGGGTATAATTGGCTACCAAAAAGGGAAAATATTATTTTTCACGTCTGTCTCCATGTCACAGTACAATGTCATTTTCTTATGTACTAGTGTACTAGTTTCTATTGTAATCACACAATGTGACCCACACCTGCACCACCACCACCCCAGCCCCGCGCCCCATCCCCCGCCCCACCCCTGCACCCACAGACTCCACTTCCACTGTGGAGCTCCACGTTCCCAAGCGCTCATCAATTATTAGCGGCACGCTGCCTTTCGGTTTTTCACCGAGGCTTGGTTCCACGATCGATTCCCACCAGACCCAACATGTGAGATTGTAGAGGCAGCATGAGGACAGTTATTTGTGAATAAATCATAGGGGAAGGGGGCTACCAAGGAAATTCAAAGACTCTGTGGCACTGTAATGGGGGGGCCTACACCACCAGCACACAATGGAAAAAAGGGCTGGTGTAGTTCTTAAAACCATCCGGATGTCAGAACATGACTTTGATGAGCAAACAGAGAAAGTGTGAAGGGCGTTGAAGGAGTGTGCTTTTCCACCGAGGCACTGCTGTGGAGTACCTGGAGGACGGAGAGGCACTTCAAACGAGCGAATCGGTTCCGTGAGCTTGACCAAATCGAGCGTCGCCACGGTCGACTTTCTAAATTTTTCATTTACCGCTTTTTCAATGGCCTACTTAACCGAATGCTTAACCCGCTGGAGTGTTTACATATTTATTACAGGCTCTCATGTGGTGGGGAGAAAAAACACCAAAAAAACCTGGACGCTCTGAAACTAGCCTACTTACGAAAGAGTCTCTCATCTCTCCTCTGTTTTCCATTATCGTTTAAAAAGCTGCGGATATTCCACCACTTGTGTTCCATGTGTGGGAAGGACCGCAGGCCAGGGGGGGGTGGGTGCGAAACTCACGTCGTATCCCCAGGAGAACACCGAGCTGCGCTCCGTGGAGATTCCCGTGCCGGTGTAGCTGTTGATCCCGGACCATGACCTGCCCGTGTCGCCCGTGGCAACAGTGGGACAGCGGGATCTCCCAGAAGCCCCAGATGCCTCTGAGCTGTGGACGAATCGGGAGAAAGTGAAAACTGACTACTCCCACAACGGGGAAAACTCCCGACTCATCAGGACAGCCAATACTTACTGCTTCTTACACGCAACGCCTCAAAAAATATAATCAGGTAATCTGTCCTGCCGACTAAATGGTATCCAACTGAATAATAATAAGATTCTTTATTAGCCATGTTACACACAAGGTAATTGTGATGTGTCTTTTCACATATTTCTCCTAAGAGAGGTCCGAGCGCAGGGTCAAGCCCTAACTGCGCCCCTGGAGCAGTAAGGGGTTCGGTGCCTTGCTCATATCCAGCTGTATAAATGGATTGTATGTAAAGAAACGAAAACTGTGTAGTGCCCTGCTAAATGCCTAAAATGAAAATGTCAAAATGAACTAGCATCCCTCCGGTTTCCAGTTCATTGGGGGGTTTTGTTTAGCCTTCCTGGGATTCGAACCAGCATCCCTCTGCTTGCCAGCCCATGTCGCTGACCACTGAGCCACTGCCTCCCCTACAGCAAGCGTGGTTCTCAAACTGTACATATATGAAAACCGTATCTGACATATACATTCACTCCATAGTCATTCACACCACTCATATTAAACACTGTACTGCACAAGTCATTGTTGTTCTGGCATAAAGTTAAACAACTAAAATATTTTAATGCCATATTTTGGCATATGTATAGCTACATTTTAATGAGGGGCGGGTCACAGAAAACAGAAGATTCAGTGAGTCCTTGGCTCCACTGGGTTTGGGAGCCACTGCTGTAAGGAATTGTGTGTATACCACACCACATTGTACCACACACAATATTTTACGTACATGGCACCAAGTAGTATTTATAGCTATGGTCTGTAAGTTTTACACTATAAAACAGCCTAAAAAGGCTCATTTACAACAACTTACACAACACATACAACTGGTTTACTGTTTAAATAACAAAACTATGCCCTTTTTCCATACTTATTTATAATACTGTTTATGTTTTATTTCAGGGTTTTTTTCCTGAAACACAACACTTCTGCCTATTTTCAGAAGTTTGAGAAAATTGCTAAATAAATAAAAAAACTCTTTTAGAGGTTATCATTAACCTTGAACAAACCGAGGTATTGAAGATATGGCAATAGTCACCTGTTGTAGGTGGAGACTGCCTCCTGCAGGTCATGGAGCAGGTGTTGAGGTAGGTAGTCATCATCAGCCTCCTCCGGAAGGGGGTGATGATCTAGGCTGGTCCGCGAGAGCCCACGGCTCCAAACACAAGAGGAAGAAACTCTCTTAGCGTCACTTAGTACCATAGAATAAACAGAGCTAAAGTCAATTAGACTACAAATGGAATTTGACTTTCCTCTGTCAATTGCAGCTCAGTGATTGAAAATTAATTGAACAAGTTCTCAATTTCATTTAAATTCTGTTCAATTCGACCTGTTCCTGCGTTGATTTATTTTTTATTTAACCAGGCAAGCCATTAAGAACAAGTTCTTATTTACAATGGCAGCCTGGGTACATACACCATTCACTCACACACTCACACCTACAGGGCAATTTAGACTCTCCAATTAGCCTAACGTGCATGTCTTTGGACTGTTAGGAAACCGGAGTACCCAGAGGAAACCCACACGGACACGGGGAGAATATTCAAACTCCACACAGAAAGGCCCCGGCCGGGATTCGAACCCGTGACCTTCTTGCTGTGAGGCGACAGTGCTATCCACTGCACCGCCATGCCGCCACAGAAGTGGATAGCACTGTGGATAGCTAAAGTGAATTAGACTACAAATTGAATTTGACTTTCCTCAGTGATTGAAAATTAATCCAAGTTCTCAATTTCATTTCAATTCCGTTCAATTCGACGTTGATAAATTCTTAATTCCCGGAGCCATGTCCCTGAATTTATAGAACAAAAAATGTTCTTTTTTGTTATCACTTAGAATAGATGACATAGAAAATGTCAATCAAATTATTAAGATTAATATGAGACTATAATTAATGCTCATCGGCATCTGCTGTAAGGTTTCTTAGAGTAGCAGGAAACGTGTTCAGGCCGTAAAGTTGTAGCTGATTAGACATTTACATTGCGTGTTTAACATTTATTAGGTGTGTCCATGACACTGCCGGTGTACATGCCAATGTTAAATAAAGATACATGTTAATATAATACACTATTAAGTTATGTTGGCACGCTTTTACAATTAGGTCGTGATTCCGCGCTTCTTCAGAGGTTTCACGTGAACAGTATTTTGAATCTGTAACGTTAGACATTTGTAATTTCCAAAGTGAATCGCCTGTGTATTGTACGGAACGACGTTACACACGCCATAACGTTGTCGTGAAAGAATAGCTACATCGAAACGAGGGGTAAATGCGATTTACTGCCACATTTAACAGCACCGGGGTAGGAATGGAAAATGAATTGCAAATGTTCGAGCCAAAGCCGGAGCTAAAAACATGTGGGTGGAAACGGAATTGACCGCATCGCATTGGCACAAGAGCTGAAATGTAACTGAGCCCAACTCTGCTTGCCAAGCTGTTAATTATTTTGTTTTCGCGTAAAATATTTGGCAAAGACGCAGCCCTTGTTTCCTTCTGTCCTCAAGACGGGGCAGATGCCTACTCACCAGTGTATATATAGCTTGGCTAGCTTGCATGTGATTTTAGTTAGTTAACCTGGCTAGCTAACTAACTAAGCGGGGGAGTCTGTTGCACATGACAACCAGTGGAGTTACCGAGCTAGACAAGTTAGTTAGCAAACAAGACTATATTATTGTGGGGGCATTCCTGTGCCCCGCCAAGCACCTAAAATAGCTACATTGCTAACGTTAATCGAATGACACGTAGAATATGATTCCGGGATACTTACATCTCGAGACTGTGCGACACCGGCCGTCTGGTGTATCGTGAAATCATCCTTGCCACTTTACTCCGCTTTTATCGATGAATCACCATTTTCAGGTATTCCCCCATCGTACTCGCTTCGCTTCCCCGACCCCGATTACTCTTTTGCCGAGGGTTAAGCATCGCTCCACCACCCACTGTCACTTTTACCTACCACTTGGATAGCTGTCTAGCTTGCTAGCTAGCTAGCAAAGCTAACGTTAGTTAAATTCCCAACCAGTCCGAGGCCTATCTAACAAGCTAAGAGTAAAGCTGCAACAGCCGTTAAATGCACAGATTTACGTAAGTTGAAAAGAGGCAACAGGTGTATTCATATGAAATAATTTAGACTTATTTTTAATTTACTGAAAAGCAGACAACAAACTACAGAAACCCTTTGAAATGTTTACAACCATCAAGCCTGGTAGAGGATTAGCGCCACCACAACAACAACAACGAGGCTGTCATGGATACGCAATTTCTCACCGCAATGACTCTTGGGAGATGTAGTTTTATTTCAAAGCCGCGTCTCCGATATCGGACAGATCCAGCCTCTGCAATGGCTCGATTGAGGACTTACTGTCCCCAAAATTCACTGCAGATATTCGGCAAAACCCGCATCGGGATATGTAGTACAGGAGGTAGTACCCGGTTCGCGTCGTTTTTATTCACGGGCATCAGTTAAGTGCGGATCTCCTTAAATTAATTTGACATTATCAACTGGTTAAGCTGCTTGTGGAAACCAATAATGAGTTGAATTCGAAAGGTAGCTAGAAATTCTGAGTCAGACTCAAGTGAAAATTCTGGACGTTTTTTATTCAGTTATGCATTGTTATTAATAAATGACTCACACTTGTCACATACATTTACAAATACAGTAATCCGAAATGGCTCATTCTCGTTAATGAGCCTGCACCAGCCTGCTCACATTGTGTAAAGGTCAGGCGAGTCTACTCTGCACTGTATCTAAAACATTGTTCCAAAAAACAAGACTACCACCTTGAGGTCATTCACTGTGTGGCACAGCTTCACACTCGCCTCAAAGAGCTTGCATTATTATGCGCTTCGGTTTTTTTGTTGCATTTTTAGCTTCTCAGACCGTTTTTTACCTGCTCACCTTAAAGGGCTCCGTCTTTGCCCGGCTCTTGCTCTGAAATCGATCCTCCAAATCCGTTCGAGGCTTTACTGCACACAATAACACAATATCGTATACCTTCCATTTATGTGGAATGCGATTGATTATTTTATTTTATTTATTTATTGGGTTATTTGTAAGGGACAAGTACAGAGAACATTGACAGCCGCAGAAGCAGTGCCCGATGCACTGTACATGTGTGTATAGCCGAAGCTAATTTCCGACACCAGTCCCTTGATGGGCATTGATAGTTCAATCAATCAATAACATTACGTTGTTACAGTTCAAACAAACCAGTGCATACGATGACCAGATGTGTGCACTGCATACAATAAAGTGCACAGAATGATAATTTGACATTATGTAGAACTGGTGCTCGTGAAGGCAATGCCGCTATGCTAGGAACCTATGAGTGAAGAATCTGTTTCCCAGTCGAGACATTTTTAGTTTTTCCTGGAGGACAACAATAGAGGACGGACCTTTTCCTGTTTCAGATGGCGTCGTTTACACGTGACTGAGTTCTATAATGAAAGATTTCACAGGATTTTTTTCCCCTCGCCAGAGAAGATAGCTCTGTCCCCGGACAAGAGGTGAGATAAAAACACAAGCCAGGTAGAAGCTAGTTCAGAACTAGCAAGCTTACTGGCTAGTTATGTTGTCCAGTACCGCATTCATTACTGGCAACACGTAGCTAGATTGTCAGCTAGTTTCGATTCGGAACATCAATTTGGCTTCGGAGCGTTTTATTTGGACTCATAATTTACTACATTTTATTTGGACTCTTATCAGAGCGACGTTGTTAACCGTAGTCAAGAACAGTTTAGTTGAAAGCCACCCTAGATCTATTTTGCTAGGAAAATAAAACTGGACCCTGTAGGTAAAATGCTACTAGCAGTAGCTATCTATGTAACCGATCTATTTAGAAAATAAAACGCACATTTAATGTCAGTCTTCCCAGCAAGCCAGACAGCCAGCCAGCCGGCTAGCTAGCTAGCTTGGTTGGTGTCTGCAGTTCTGGTTATGGTGTAAATGTAAAATAATGTTGGCCCTCCGTTTGGGTTGCAGGCACACGGGCCCATTGCCGCCGTCGCGATGGATGCCCTGAGAAGACCCGCCGTTCCAGAGGATGCCGTGGCATACCGTCTGTTTCTGGTTCAGCCCGAGCCAGCACAGGACGTGCCGCCTGCGCAGTCCCTGCAGCCGATGGTGGAGCAGATCCTGGCGGAAGTTGCCCCTCTTCTTGTTCAGTACATCTGGCAACAGCAGCCATTCAATTTGAAGTATCACCCGGAGAAAGGTGACGTAACGATGTGTCTTTGAAACGCTTTGACATTATTTTCACCCTTATTTTAGTACCCACGAACCTGGTGGCTCTGTGTTCTGTGCTCAGTAGGTAGAGCATGGCGCTGACAAGGCTTAGGTTGTGGGTTCGATTCCCATTGGCGCCACATGTACTGAAACATGCATGCATTGTAAATCGGTCTGGTTAAACGCCTCTGCTAAATCGCGTATATATAACTTGAAGCTGCTCTTTAGCTTGGCGGTAGATATAAACATATTCTGTTCTCTTCATTGGACTCTGCTGGCATTGTGGGCTTCATATGTTTTAGTGCTTTTGTTTTTTCTACCCATGTCTATAAATGATGTATTTTATGGTGTGTCTCAACATACAGACCAGGTATATTTTGGTGCATCAAGCTGGTTGAAAGGTCTGCAAACCGTGAAATGTAGGAGTGTGATATTCAGAAGTGAAGCAGAGGTCGCTGAGTGCACTTGTTCTGTTGCTGCCTGTAGGGGACGTCCCGGCACACATTGGAGGGTGCACCCAGTTTGGGGACAATGTGGAAGACGAGTGGTTCATCGTGTACCTCCTTCGGCAGATCACACACGCCTTCCCTGAGCTTGCAGCCAGGTACAACCGTGCTAACACAGTCATTTACACCATTCACATCATTTATATCATTATACCATTTTACATTTACATTGTAGGCATTTAGCAGACACTTATCCAGAGTGACTTGCACAGTGTTTACATTTTTCTTCACATACAATTGATTTATACAGCTGGATATTCACTGAAGCAATTCAGGTTAAGTACCTTGCTCAAGGGTACAACAGCAGAGTGTCCCACCTGGGAATCAAACCTACAACCTTTGCGTTACAAGCCCAGTTCCCTAACCATTATACTACACTGCCTACCTATATCATACATTCAATCTGCGGCTATATGTACAAAGATTTGAATTGTAGGAGTGCTGATCTAGGATCAGTTTAGCCTTTTAGCTCATAATGGATATGGTTAGGATATGGACAGGGGAAACCTGATCCTAGATCAGCACTTCTACTCATAGAATCTTTGTATGTACGGCCCCAGATCTGCTTGTATGCTTATATATTGTGTTATTAAATTTTGGGCTAACTACACTGAAGTCAACTGCTGTGATGGGACCACTTTTTTGTTTCATTTTACCTTTAAAAAAATATATATATATTCTGTGTGCAGACCAATATTATATTAGTTCTCCCCCAAGGAGAAGGCATCAAGCAGCTGAAGGCATTTTAGTGGCAGGATTGATCTTGTTGAGGTCTCAGACTGTGGATTAAACCCATGTTGGACAGTGGTAGTGTTTCATCCCTCTGGCACTTTGTTTCTGCAGTGTCGAAGACAACGACGGCCAGTTCCTCCTAATTGAAGCAGCTGATTATCTCCCCAAGTGGCTGAACCCAGAAAGCAGTGAAAACAGGGTGAGGGCGTCTGACCTCCGCATTCAACCCCAAGCAGCCCACGATTTTGAACGTTGAAACAGTAGACAGTAGTGTTACTGCCATTATAATGCCTGGGAATAATATAATATAATATATAATATACACTACCGGTCAAAAGTTTGAGTATACCTGCTTGTCTCATAATTGACAATGCTTTACACCGTATACATTTCTGTAAATACTTTAAAATGACAAAAACACATGTAACAATGAACAAAATGAACATCAAAGAAATGTTCAAGAAAATTATATTGAAAATTGAATCTTGGATTCCTAAAAATAGTCACCCTTTGCCGTGATAACAGCCTCACAAATACGGGCCATTCAGTTAATACGTTTCAGCAGGAAATCACCAGATATGTCTTCCCAGCTCTCCTGCAGCAATTCCCAGAGAAACTTGTGGGTTGCTTTGCTTTGACTCTTCTGTCCAGTTTGTCGCATACAATTTCTATGGGATTGAGGTCTGGACACTGGGCAGGCCAGGTCATCAGTTTGAGTTGTCCTTCACGTTCCTCCTTCACCAGGTAGTTCTTGCACAACTTCAAGGTGTGTTTCGGGTCGTTATCTTGCTGAAGAATGAAGGAGTGCCCGATTAGCCATAGTCCAGATGGAAGGTGTACTCAAACTTTTGACCGGTAGTGTATATATAATTAACTATACTCTGGCTGGTCCTTGTGCTCCGTGTCAGGTGTTTCTCCACCAGGGGGAGCTGCATATCCTGCCGGCTCCTTCGCGCGCGGGAGACGCGGGCTGGCCCCGTGATGTCACGCCCGGCCTAACCCAAGCCCTCGCCTTCCTCTTCTCGCACCAAGAAGCCTGCCGGGCCAATCACAGGATCTGCTCAGCGGTGGCGAAGCGGCTCGAGGGGTAAGATCGGCAGCAGCGATGCCACAGTGATAGTTTTCTTCTGCAGTGGCCGGAGCAGCCCAGTGAAGGTGTTTAAGCTGTTACTGTGCGTTGCAGAATCTTGGTCTGCAGTGAGCATGTTGATTCCCATTTCACATTGCTGACCTGAGCTTACTGGTCAGGTTTACTGGCCAGCCTCCTGCCTTATGTTTTAAGCTGTGGGTTGAAACTTCAGGTCTGCAGATTTTGCACTTGCTGCTGTTCATTTTCCGATTGTTGTTGTGCCATCCACACCCTGCATGTGGTACTGTCTTTGCTTCTATGTGTCTTTTCCCATTTTTTCATGCATAGCAGTGGTGTGAAACATTTCCAGAATTGCCAGGATAACTCAAGCTTTGACTGTAGAGAGCTTTGAGACTAAAAACCATTTCTATCACAACAACAAAAGTGTCAGGAATGGCAAAATTTTAAAAAACCTTATATTCAGTGGATATCTCATTACCCAGCTGTTGTGTATGCCCAGGTACCCAGGGAAGATCCATGCCAGCCTACACCGTGCCCACTGCTTTGTGCCCGCGGGCATTGCGGTGGTGCTGGCCCGGAGACCGGACCTCCTGGCGCTGGCGGTGTCCGCCTTCTACCTGCGCGACCCTGTGGACCTGCAGGCCTGCCGCACCTTCCACACCTTTACCCCAGAGACCCGCGTCCTCACCTCGGTACTACTACTACTGCTACTGCTGCTGCTGCTGACACACTCACACTCACCTGACACACTCACACTCACCTGACACATTCACACTCATCTGACACACTCACCTGACACACTCACACTTACCTGACACACTCACCTGACACTCACACTCACCTGACACACTCACACACTCACCTGACACACTCACACTCACCTGACACACTCACACACTCACCTGACACACTCACCCGACACACTCACACTCACCTGACACACTCACACTCACCTGACACACTCACACTCACCTGACACACTCATACACTCATCTGACACACTCACACTCATCTGCCACACTCACCTGACACACTCACACTCATCTGACACACTCACCCGACACACTCACACTCACACTCACCTGACACACTCACACACACCCTGTGCACCCGTGCTGAGAAGGGCGCTATAGAAATAAAGTTTTACTTACTTACTTTCACTTTACCTGACACACTCATACACTCATCTGACATGTTTTTATCTTACACTCATCTTTGCCACACTGATGCATTCTGACACACTCACACTGCTGACCTGACACACTTACCTGACACACTCACACTCACCTGACACACTCACACTCATCTGCCACATTCACCTGACACATTCACACTCACTAGACACTCTCTTATGATGCTCACCAGAGTAGCCTGTGCGTTCTCTGATCTGAGATCAGTTAAAGGGGTATTAGGTGTGTGCGTTCTCTGATCTGAGATCAGTTAAAGGGCTACTGGGTGTGTGTGTTCTCTGATCTGGGGTCAGTTAAAGGGGTACTGGGTGTGTGATCTGGGGTCAGTTAAAGGGGTACTGGGTGTGTGCGTTCTCTGATCTGGGGTCAGTTAAAGGGGTGCTGGGTGTGTCTCCACAGGTGACGTTCACGCGCTGTCTGTACGCTCAGCTGCAGCAGCAGCCCTTCCTTCCTGACCGGCGGAGCGGCTTCACCCTTCCGGCCGCCTCGCACCCACAGCACCGCGCCCACGAGCTGGGCATGAAGCTGGTGAGTGGCAGTTTGAGCTCATAATGGATGTGGTTAGGATATCGACAGGGGAAACCTGATCCTAGATCAGCACTCCTGCTCACAGAATCTTTGTACATACGGCCCCAGATCTGCTTGTATCTCTTTGTAGGCAGGCAGTGTGGTATAATGGTTAGGGAGCTGGGCTTGTAACATTAAGGTTGCAGGTTCAATCCCCAGGTGGGACGCTGCTGTTGTACCCTTGAGCAAAGGTACTTAACCTGAATTGCTTCAGTTAATATCCAGCTGTATAAATGGATTGTAAAAAGAAATGTAAACTGTAAGTCGCTCTGGATAAGAGCGTCTGCTAAATGCCTGTAATATAATGTAATGTAATGTAATGAGTGCTGTCATCGTGAGGGGAAAATGCCCACCGTAAACAAGGCACGAGAGAAAGACCCCTGCCTTTCCCCTGACCCGTCTGTGCTTATTCCGGACCTCTCCAGGCCCACGGGTTCGAGATCCTGTGCTCAAAGTGCAGGCAGCCGTCGTCCGAGCCGGACGCCCCGGTCAGCTGCAGCCCCCTCTGGAAAGGGTTCCTCGACAGCCTGAAGAAGAATGATTATTTCAGAGTGAGTGTGTGAGGCCGCGTCGATGGCGTTGGTCGATGGTTGTTTCCCGAGCCTCTCCCAGTGTGCTGACGGCCCTTGTGCTCCTGGCAGGGGGAGATGGAGGGATCTTCACGCTACAGAGAGCTGACGGCTTCGGCGGAGAACTTCTTCAGGCAGTCCGTGTCCACCCCTCACAGGTGAGTGGCGCCGCCCTGCTGGTGTGTGTGTGAGCTGTGTGTCAGATCAAGCTGAACGGCCATGATAGGAAAAAAACCCTAAAAAAACACATATGCCAACATATAGAACATGAAACTTTCAAGGCATTTAGCAGCCTCTGACCTGGCTCGCAGGAGGATTGCACATAATCTAACCATATTGTGTTTGTGTGTTTGTTTGCACATATGTGTGCGTGTGTGTGTGTGTGTGTGTGTATGCCTGTGTGCGTGCATGTGTGTGCATGTGTATGTCTTTGTTGTGTGTGTGCGTGCGTGCGTGCGTGCGTTGTGTGTGTGTGTGTATCTGTATGTCTGTATGCGTGTGCGTGTGTGTGTGTGTGTATCTGTATGTCTGTATGCGTGTGCGTGTGCGTGTGCGTGTGTGTGTGTGTGTGTGTGTGTGACCAGTGTAAGGTCTCCAGGAGAGCAGGTGCTGCAGGTTCTCCAGCAGAGTCCCTTCAGCCTGGAGGAGCTCAGGGAGCAGGAGGCCCATCTCCCTCCAGAGGACAGTGAGTGGATCCACTACACACCTCACCACAGAACCTACCCTAACCCTAACCCACTACACACCTCACCACAGAACCTACCCTAACCCTAACCCACTACACACCTCACCACAGAACCTAACCTAACCCTAACCCACTACACACCTCACCACAGAACCTACCCTAACCCTAACCCACTACACACCTCACCACAGAACCTACCCTAACCCTAACCCACTACACACCTCACCACAGAACCTACCCTAACCTAACCCACTACACACCTCACCACAGAACCTACCCTAGCCCACTACACACCTCACCACAGAACCTACCCTAACCCACTACACACCTCACCACAGAACCTAACCTAACCCTAACCCACTACACACCTCACCACAGAACCTACCCTAACCCTAACCCACTACACACCTCACCACAGAACCTAACCTAACCCTAACCCACTACACACCTCACCACAGAACCTACCCTAACCCTAACCCACTACACACCTCACCACAGAACCTACCCTAACCCTAACCCACTACACACCTCACCACAGAACCTACCCTAACCCTAACCCACTACACACCTCACCACAGAACCTAACCTAACCCTAACCCACTACACACCTCACCACAGAACCTAACCTTAACCCTAACCCACTACACACTTTTCCACTCCTGAAACTCCTGCTGCTGTGGGTGATACACAAGGACAGGACTGCTGCACAATCTGGGGTATTCAGGTGACAGACACACACACACACAGACACACACAAGTTTTCAAATGGGGAATCGTGTAGTATGTCACCACCCCAGGACTTGCCAACAGTTTTGGAGTCATGTGGCGCCGCCCACTAAAATAGACTTATCAGTGTTCCATATATAACATGGGTAAACACGGGTAAATTATGTTTCCACAAAACTTCACTGACCCAACAGGAAATGATAAAAATCTGAAATTAAAGAGCTCCACTCAAGTGTGTGTGTGTGTGTGTGTGTGTGTGTGTGTGTGTGTGTGTGTGTGTGTGTGTGTGTGTGTGTGTGTGTGTGTGTGTGTGTGTGTGTGTGTGTGTGTGTGTGTGTGTGTGTGTGTGTGTGTGTGTGTGTGTGTCCTCCTGTGTCTCTGTGTGTGCCTGCGTGTGTGTGTGTGTGTGTGTGTGTGTGTGTGTGTGTGTGTGTGTGTGCATGCGCAGGTGACGGCTGGCTAGATCTCTCACCTGGAGACCTGGAGCACCTGCTGGAGCAGACGACAGGGGGGCAGCTGGCCGCTCGAACCCGCGCCAGGGCGACCAGACCGAGACGGCCAATCAGGACGAGGCCGGTTACAGCCTGGTGGCGGTGACGCAGGGCATGAAGAACTTCATCAACACGATGTCCTCGCACGAGGGAGCCGAGCTGCCCTGGTGAGTGGAGCAAAGGCTGCTGGGAAACTGGAGGACTGAGCGCTTTCTCCTCCGCTGCGCTCAACCACGTGGTACCACATGTTCTACAGACCCGCCAGATGCACAGCTCTGTGTTCTTAACATTATAAGAGTTATGTAGGGGGCTGGCGGATAGCGTAGCGGTCTATCGCACCCGTATCTGGCTGGTCCTGTACGAGTGTGAGCTGCCTATCAGGGAGGCGGTTCGAAACCCGTCTCTGCCAGACTGGCCCTGGTCGTTCGCCCCAGGGGAGGGGGAGGGTGAGCCAGCACGAGTTCGTCGAGGAGCGGAAGGGCGTCCGTGGTTGGGCTCTGTCTCGGAGAAGGCTCGTTACCCGGGGGACGGGCGGCGGACTCGTGGGGGAGGGTGAATTGAGATTAATAGAGGCTATCATTGGCAACCAAATTGAGAGAAATACAGAATTGTAACCAAAAATTATAATAATAAAAGGTGTGTATCACTACTGTTCAAGCCAAAACATCTGGTAATTCATTAAGGGTTGTGGCTGAGGACAATACTGCAGCGATGGATGTTCTGTACTGTAATATAGCACAGGGAACTCCTGTTCTTAAGAAGAGAGGATGGAAAGAACGCAGGGGTTGACTATCTGGTGAGTCTAAAGAATATGTGGTGGTACCCCCTTTCTCTGTTCCACTTGAAGTATACAATAAAGCCATCAGCGGCTTTGCTCCTGGAGCGCTTTTTACGCAACGTTACAGCTGTTGCCCTCAGTTTGGGGGAGTTAAAATAATGATGAAAGTACTTTTTGATGTGACCATGTGTCAAGCATTGACCCCTCTCTTGGTTACAGGTCCCATTCAAACCAGCCCTTCAGTTTCGATCCAAACTCCATGGCCTCCGCACTGGAAAGACTACTCGGTAACGTCGCCCTGAAAAATGAGCCCATTTTCAGTGACTGGGTCCTGTCATGGCATCTGTTCACACCAGACTTGTGCTTCTTGGGTCCTCTCTGTCTGAAATGCATGGTGTTGTTGGTCCTGCAGGCAACCCAGGGCAGGAGCTGGATTCAGATGACCTGGAAGATGACGATGATGATGATGATGATGATGATGAAAACGATGATGATGACGATGATGAAGATGAAGGTCCAGTTGAGTCTGCGTGCAGAGGTGCTGGGCCTGGAGGAGAGGCTGGGGTGGAGGCTTTGGGGAGTCTGAGGAGGTACATGGAGGAGATGGACCAGGAGCTGCAGGGCACCAACATTGGACACAGCTTCACCCAGAGTGTGAGTCGGCCGCCTCATTTCAGTGCTCAGTTCAATCAGGCCAGCCTGCCTTTTTTTCCTTTTTCAATTTGTTTCAGATTTTTTCCCAGTTTTTCTCCCAAATTTTAGTAGCCAATTGAACCCTCTATTTATTTAGATTCGCCCTTCCCTCATGAGCCCGCCACCTGTACTCCGGGTCAAGCTAATATCCCCATATTATATAATAATAATAAGGCTCCTCCGAGACGGAACTTTGCCCACCTGCTCTTTAGGAACGCCCTACTGCTCCTCGGCAAGCTCGTGCCGACTTTCCCTCCCCCTACCCCCTGGGCGGACAGCCAAATGGCGCCCCTGACTGGGGTTTCAGGCCAGAGTCGGACTGACGCGGTCGGGTTTTCGAACTGCGACCGCCCGCAGTAGGTAGCTCACACAAAGTGCAAAGTGCGTTAGACCGCTATGCTATTAGCCTGCCTTTTAAGGTGAGCTTAACCCTTTGTTGCTTAGTTTACATGTCTACTTGTTTATGTATTGTATTAGGCTTAGGCATTATTTCCTGCACTGATTGCTTTATTGCTACCTCTGAATTGTGGCTACAGATTTACCTACAGGGTCCTAGTTTAACTATGTGGTTGCTCCTAGCACCCTGGAACTGTACTTCCCTCTAGGGTGGCTTTCAGCTAAACTGTTCTTGACTACAGTTAACACTTTGTTGTACGTCGCTCTGGATAAGAGCGTCTGCCAAATGCCTGTAATGTAACCCAGTGCCTGAAGCCCGGGTGTTTTCAGTGTAAAGTGATCACCTGCTGCTCGTTCTCTCCAGCAGGGCGGCGGCGGGGCGGGTCCCGCTAAAGGAGCCGTCCCCCCCCAGGGCAGCGACAGCCCCCGGCCCGAGGAGGAGGAGGAGCTCGTACCGCTCGATGTGGATCTGAATCTGATCACCAACCTGCTGCAGTCGCTCAGCTCCCAGGCAGGGCTGGCTGGCCCCGCCTCCAACCTCCTGCAGAGCCTGGGCCTCCACCTGCCCCCCGACGCAGACCCCTGACCTCAGAGCATCCACCTGCCCCCAACGCAGACCCCTGATCTCAGAGCCTCCACCTGCCCCCCCCCAGACCAGACCCCTGATCTCAGAGCATCCACCTGCCCCCCTCGACGCAGACCCCACCTCAGAGCATCCACCTGCCCCCCCCGGCGCAGACCCCTGACCTCAGAGCATCCACCTGCCCCCAACGCAGACCCCTGATCTCAGAGCCTCCACCTGCAGACCCCCTGATCTCAGAGCCTCCACCTGCCCCCAGACGCAGACCCCTGATCTCAGAGCATCCACCTGCCCCCTCGACGCAGACCCCTGACCTCAGAGCATCCACCTGCCCCCAACGCAGACCCCTGACCTCAGGGCATCCACCTGCCCCCCAACGCAGACCCCTGACCTCAGAGCATCCACCTGCCCCCCCCGACGCAGACCCCTGACCTCAGAGCATCCACCTGCCCCCCCCCGACGCAGACCCCTGACCTCAGAACTCACCGGTCCAAATCCAGTCATGCTAATTTAAACCTGGGCCCCCTCCCACACATACACACACACACACACACACACACACACACACACACACACACACACACACACACACACACACACACACACAGGCACATATATATACACACACACACACAGACACATACATATATATATACACACACACACACACACACACACACACACACACACACACACACATACACACACACACACACACACACACACACACACACTCAGTCTCACACACACGCGCGCACACACACACGCATACTCAGTCTCACACACACGCGCGCACACACACACAACACAGCTGGCACCTACACAAAGGACAACCAGCGCTCACCTTGAACATGCCATTGCTAATTCTGTCATGCAGATTTAAACTGGCTTTTCCCAGAACTCCTGCTACACATATATAACTGTTCCCAGAGCTGCTGATGCATACCTACATTTATACCCAGTGCTCAAGGTCGCACACACCTATGACTGTTCCCAGTCTACCTGCTACATCTCTACATCAATGTCCTGTGTACTTGTTACACACCTTAAGCTGTTCCCAATTCACCAAGCACACCCCTGTAGCATTGACTCATATAGACTCTGTTCCCAGAGATGGGAGTCTCCTGGCTGCTTATGGACAATGTTCTGGGAGAGATTAGTCTGGGTGGGAGCCATTAGCCCAATCTTATACATCCACCATCCTCCATACTGGAATTCACAGGGATCTCTCAGACAGTTCAGAAGAGCTGGGAACCCTGGGCTGTACATCATGGCTGTGTCCTACTTAAAGATGTCCAATCTGAGGGGAAAAGCTAGGCTAAGGCTAGCGGTAATCAGACAAAATCGTGCCCCTTTTTTTAAGGGGGTGTGTAGAGGATATGCAGATTTGTACTGTGTGTATTTATTTTTCCGTGCCGTGAGGCGCACTAAATGTTTAATAAAGAAACGTATTTTGTGAAATAAATGTCTCATTTCTTCCAGATGAATTGAATATTGATAATTCAGGAGTTTTAAATTCTTTAGGGCTGACCCCATTTAGTCGACTGGTCAATTGTTTGGTCGATGGGCTGTTGGTCGAACGAGATTTGTTTTGGTCGAGCAGTCGCGCGAAATAAAATAAAATAAAATTCTCCAAGCAGCATGAGACACCTAGATTCGCGCCACAGTTAGGCGCACTTGTCAGAATAATCCATTCTGGACTCTGCGGGTATGGCAGTGACAGTTCTTCACTCTTAACATAGCTATGTCTATATATGTTCTCTTTAAATTATATTAGGCAGTTAAGGTAATAGTAATGTGAATAATTCTGCAAATCGAATAAAAGTAACATTTTATAATAAGTGTTTTGCTAATTGTATGGTTTATATGTTTATAACTAACATAAGTAACACCCTCTTTCATGTAGCCTATATTGTATCCTTGTTTTAGGCACGCGAATGTGCTTTTTGCATTTTAAGCATTTAGCAGACGCTCTTATCCAGAGCGACTTACAAGATGTGCATTAATACAAGGTAAGAACAATCATAGCGCCCGAGATCAGTGCAGTAATACAGCGATAGACATCATTGCAGGCAGCTGCGTAACCATACCTGTAACAAAAAAGGTATTATTATTTTTGTGTATGCGCGCCCCTTATTTTAATTGTAGCCTAAGATTTGCCTACAGTTAAGATGAGTGATATAGGCATACTTTAATTACTTATTTCGATATAACCTAAGGACATAATGTCAAAGAAAAAATCTGGCGTATGGCAGCATTTCGTTTTATTCGCGGGCGGTCCAATTTTTGGGTGGAATTTTGCAAGTGCGAACTTTGCAAGTGCGTTTTACAAGGCAGGGTTTATCGTTAATAAAACGAGGAGCAGCCATTTGCCAAAAAATGTGGACAAGCTAGTGTTCCTGTGCCATAACATGAAACGACTGGGGAAGTAGGATTGTCTCCGACTCGAGTAAGTTATTTTCGATAGGCTATAGCCACTTTATGTTCAGCTTTAGGCTATAATTTAAGACATTAGGCTATGTGTGATCATTCGTTTGTTAGCCGATTTTTTTGCTAAATATATTTTAAATCCCAATGAGACCAACCTGGTTAATTAAATACAACATAGCCTACGCATTAGAACGTGTTATGGTTGTGGTTAAATAAAAGCATCAGCCTATTATGTGGCCATACCGCAACTTCACAAGCGCAACGGCAGAATGTGCAAGGGCAGCATGAGCTCGGAACGGATAAGTTTTTCTTTTCTTTCAGGTAATCTTGAACTCCGACTCCATAAAGTCATTAGCCTATTGTTACTCATTTGTGTCATTCACTTAAGAAAGTTATAAAACACGAGACAAGCGCAGTGTGCATATAGGCCTAGTTGTATTTATTAAAACAAATAGGGTGTGTCATATAGAAAAAAAAATGTTCGACTGTTGGTCGACCAAGATTTGTTTTAGTCGGGGACAGCCGTAAAATTATTTCCCAGACCAGCTCCTCCCTGCAGTCATTAACTCACATCACATTGTTGTGCATTGGTGAAGTACTGGTTGTACTTGTAAACCTTTCCTTAGTTTACTCACTTATGCCAAGTACCAACAATGGTTTGCAACAGGCAATTTTATTTTATTTTTCATATTCCTTCTTGTGTGTTGATTCTTTATCACAACAGTTTGGTAGCAAGAGTTGAGTACTATTAGGATAGAGTGATACAGACCACAGCTAAAAATATTGATGAAATTGATATTGATAGTGGCTTTGACCTTTTCAACTGCATGTTATTTCACTTCTTTTACATTTTTTATAATGTGATGAGTCCTTACATTCAAATTTGAGATGGACTTGTTTTGTTTTCTGGAGTAATAGTTTACATTACGATGTATGACAATAGTCATACATTGGACTATACTTAGACTTTTCTTAGTCTCAGAAGTAAAGGAAAACACGCACACAGTACTGCTGCTCCAAACGTGCATGTTTATTGTACTGATGCATAATAACATAACATAACATAACATAAGGGGGAGACGAGAACAGGCCATTCAGCCCAACACTGCTCGTCCGTTCCTACCACTAATCTGCTCACATGCTTAGTTTATCCAAGGGCTAGAGTGTCTAACACTGGATCGAGCCTAGCCTTGAATACCCCTAATGTTTCAACCAAGCGAGGTCATTCTGACCAGCACCAGTGCAAATTATTTGGATGTGGTGTATTATACCTTCTGTACTGTACTTCTTATATACAGTATACATTTTTACATTTGTTTGTCTTTTTGCCATTTTGTCACAGGTCTTCATTGTTGTTTTGATGCTCAAACCAAGTGTTTTTGATGCTTGAACCAAAAGTTCCAGAAGGAAATGTCATATGATGTTTTCTTGCTGTCCCGTCCTCAATTTCCTACTGTTTTTTGGATGTCACTTGCATCAATGATGAGACATCATCACAAAAAATCATTGACCGGGCCTCCTGCATGGTCTAGTGGTTTCAA
This sequence comes from Aldrovandia affinis, assembly GCA_029706075.1. Lineage (NCBI taxonomy): Eukaryota > Metazoa > Chordata > Actinopteri > Notacanthiformes > Halosauridae > Aldrovandia > Aldrovandia affinis. The sequence continues at coordinate 644,313 of JAINUG010000153.1, read as the reverse complement.
CATCCGGGGTTCGATTCCCCGTCACGCCAGAGTCAGCTCTGGTCGGGAGTGCCACTGGGGCGGCAGGCTGGGGAGGGGGGAGGGAAGCCGACAGGATGTTTGCTGCGCACAGGAGTGGTTCTGTAGTACCGGAATTACAGTCTACGGCACGACGAGTGCTGTCTCGGAGGAGGCAGTGTTTCGCCTTTGTCACTGCCGGCCACAGGGCTATGGCAGTGAACTATGAGGGAAGGGGGATTGAACTAAGCACAGCGGGGGTAATTGGGAGAAAAAGGGGTAAAATCTGAAAAAAAAATAAAAAAAAATTTATAAAATCATTGACCGTACGGGCCTTTTTAAATAAATAATCTAAAAATACATAGAAACGCATTGGCATGCAGTTTGGGAGTGCACCATGTGAAACATTGTCTGTGCTCCACATTTGCCCCCGAGCTACAACAGGCTGCTGAATGGCTTCGCCAGGTCGTGTGCCGAGGTCAGCAGCGCTGCAGCCACCGGGGAGTAGTGCATAGCGGCGACTCCCAGCAGGAGGCGCTGTAGAGACCCAAGAAGCATCAGGCCCAGCAGGTAGCCCAGGAAGAGGAGGCTGTGCCAGCTGCCGTCTCTCAGCATTCGAGGGCCGTCCGGGTGCAGCAGGCACAGGAACCCCAGCACCAGGCTCTTGTTGACAGTCAGGGAGAAGTAGATGTCCAAAACGGGCACTCGCTCCCGTGCCCCGCCCTTTTCTGCCTCGCCCACCTTTGCCAGCCAGCTGAGAGAGAGGCTGTGCAAGAGCAAGCTGAGGGGGGAGTAGAAACAGCCCAAAGGCAGAGCCGTGGGGAACCCCTTAAAGCCTGCAAAGGAGGGGTGAACATAAGGAAAGGACTGAGAGGGAGAGTTGCAGCCAGTGGTGGGTGAGTGTGTGTGTGTGTGTGAGTGTGTGTGAGTGTGTGTGTGTGTGTGTGTGTGTGTGTGTGTGTGTGTGAGTGTGTGTGTGTGTGTGTGTATATGTGTGTGTGTGTGTGTGTGTGTGTATGTGAGAGTGTGTGTGTGAGTGTGTGTGTGAGTGTGTGTGTGACACTAACAAAGTACATTTACCTTACTTTTACTTATTACTGTACTTAAGTACATTTTTCAAGCATCTGTGTTTACTTAAGTATTTCCATTTTTGCTTTTATTTTTACTTTCATTTTCCAACATTTCAAAGCCAAATGGGGTTAAATGAGGCTTTACTTTTACTGGAGTAATATTGTATCAGGGTATCTGTACTTTTACTCAGGTAAAGGGTGTGTTGAAATGCACACAGGTTCGATTCCCAGGTGAATGTACCCTTAAGCGAGGGTGAGCCAGCTGTATATGAGAGTGAAAAAATGTAATTGTGTAAGTTGCAGCCGAAATGAGCAGGAAGGAATGATTGCGTGTTTGGAAGGAGAAACTTCAACAGGGGGCTGGCGGATAGCCCAGGCTGGTCCGACGTGGGTCCAGCCCACGCAGACCAGGGGCAGCAGACACCGGACCAGGAAGTACAGGTCGCCGGACGAGGGTAAATGACTGTCGTGAGAAAATATGAAGCCCACAACGCCAGCACGGAGTCGACCCAGGATGTGGGTCCAGCCCACGTCGCAGACGGCCAGGAAGTACGGCACCAGCAAGCGCTCTCCCAGCCGCAGGGAATAGGGCGCCAGTGTGACGCACCTCAGGGCGTGGAGCGTCGACAGTGCCAGCAGGGTCAACACTACCTGAGTCACACATCGCACACAGACGCACACATAACCCACCCGTACACATACGCACACGCACGCACATACACAAATACACACGCGCATGCACAGGCAGACCGACACATTCACACACATACACATGTTCATACGTGTGCACAGGCGCACACACGTACACAAACACACATACGTGCACAGACAGATTAGCACAAATGCGCACACATACACAAATACACACGCGTGCACAGGCAGACCGACACATTCACACACATACACATGTTCATACGTGTGCACAGGCGCACACACGTACACAAACACACATACCAGCACAAATGCGCACACACATACACAAAAACATTCATGCATGCACAGGAACACACACGCACACACAATGAGTTTATGACATCGGCAAGTCAAACTCCAGTCCAAAGTTTCCAACAGACAGTTTTATTACCCCAGTTATGAGTAAAACGTAATAAATTAACATTGATGGAAACATAGCAGCTACTTAAAGGTTAATCTAGCTGAAAATGTTACATGATTAAAACATAATATTCTTGGCCTGTACTGCAGTAGATATCCATCATTGAACAACTCTAGATTCATTTGAATAGCTACGAACTTCAGAATCATTCTCAACATTTATTGCGGTTTCGTTACCCATATCAGCCTATCTAACCCTCATACTGATCTCCAAAGTCCCTTATCGGTGTGGACTGCTGCAAATCATATTTTAAAATGAGCGTATAGTAGTTACTTATTCTTAAAAAACAAAACAGATGGAAGAATAAACATAGCAAATTCTAAGCTAAGATGTAGGTATAGATTGCCTTTTTCTTAATGTACAGAATTTTAATATTTGGTAACATAATTATTCCCAAATTAACAATCTTAATTAACAATCTAGTTTTTCAGGGAGCTAAAAGGTGACCTTTCTCATGCCAACCCTTCATCCATAGAAAATTGACATTCATTTCTCCCGAGTTTAAAGCTGAGCTCATTACTTAGTACATATTCTGTTGTTGAGTTTTGATTGTTTGTTTGTGTATCTCAAACGCAATGTGGCTGCAAGTCGACCGATCAAGATCCCAGTCTACTACTATATTTAGCTAGCCCAGTAACCTGTTAGCTAGAAGCACAGGTTTGGAAACCTTTCAATTTTCATAGTGGTGAAGAAATTGAGGTGTCAAACTTGTTGTGTCAGTGTCTGTTTTCAGACAAGGGAAAGGCATTGAAAGCACATCTCAAGCAAATAAAACAAAATGAAAAGTTGAAACATGTCATCTAATCACAGCCACAAGCTGCTGTTTATTTACTCAGATGGGAAAAATGGGGAAGGGAGAAAAGGCAAAAGTATTTTTGCAGAGGCCATTTTACATCCATTGCCCATTCATTACTCGTGCATAAGAGATTTCATTCAAGTTAATGTCATACTGAGGAAGTCCAGTTCCTTGCTTCTTGGTAGAGACACTCACTAAAACGAGGAACAAGATGTTAAAATGTGTATCCTTTTGTGAAGACGGCAGTATTTACCTCTAAGCGTAAGGCTGCAGGTGAATTAAGTGAATTAATCACCCCACCTATGTACACACTATCACCAGGTCGATCAGCACCTACTGACATTTTTATATGCTTTGGGACACACCCTAACTTGTGTGGGCACATACAAATACCATGTACTGTGTGCTTTATATTAGATGAGCCAGTCATTTTATTCCTCCAGGGGAACAACAGTATTTTTGAATTCTGTGCTGTTCTTTAAAATCTTACCTGAGTGAAAGCGAGAGGCACCAGGTAGGGGTATCGGTACTGGGGGATGAAGATTTGGGCCAGGAAGCCGTAGAGCTTGTTAATCATGGAGTAAATGACCACGGCCGACAGGACCGCCCCGAGGTAAACAACGGGGGCCAGCGATTTCCACGCCTCGGAATGGAATGCCCCGAACACGGCAGGACACTTCCTCCTGAACCAGCCAGGGCTGCGGAGAGGAGGATGGGAGAGGGCGACATCACCATCCCAAACGGTCCATGCGACACCCTTCCGTTCTCATACTGACTAGGAAGCACGCTTCCTCTACAAAATATAATAATAATAATAATATTTTTTTATTTGTAGGGCACCTTTATGGGCAGCCCAAAGGGCTTAACAGAAAGCGATAATATAAAACAGGATATAACAACAACAACAACAACATGTACTGTTTGAACACAGTCAAATAAAATGATGGATGTTTTGAAGGACACCCTGCGATTCAGAGCGTTGGCGTTGAGCTCAAACGTACCGTTTCCTAACAAGAGTCCTCTCGGTATGGGGCAGGGTTTCTCTCCAGTCCATCCTGTGCCCCAGACAGTCCTCTCCCAGTTCCATGTACAGGCCCTCTTCAGGGGTTTCCCTTTTGGGGCGACTGCAAAGCGACCTCACAGAGAACTCCTCTATCTGGAAAGGCTCTCTTTTCCCGCCAGGGTTCTGTCATTCTGTTCTAGCGTTTCAGGCCCTTGTTTGCCATTTGAGACTCGGATGAAGCTCTTCTACGAATGCGCACTGGAGCTGAGCAAGGTGCCGTAAACCGAAGGAGCCCAGGTGGGTTATCACAGTGGACTTTTACCCCTTCGTGTCCCTTCCCCTTTCCAGGGAAACCACAGAATCTCAGCGCAGTCGCTCTGAAGAGCAGCTGCCATACTGAAGCGTCATTTCTGATGACTAAACCGTGGAGTTTGTATTTGAAATGCAAATATTTAACTTGCGTCCTTTATGTTTAAGGGACTTGCTGTAGATTTATTTTTTATTTTTTACACAGGCTAACTGTTGTCCCCAGATATTTTCTTTGGTTTGGCTTTTGAAAGACAAAAAGACAAAAAAAACAACCCATTTATCATTAATTCAAGATTTAGACATGGATAGATAGATAGATAGATTGTTTATTGTCCTTTTCAGGAAATTTGTTGCCACAGTCTGTACAGAGAAAGCCTCACATAATTTACATAAATTACATAAATACAAATATACACACCACTATTACATACATACATTAAATATGCGCCCACATGGGTACATCCACATTTTTTACCAACATACACATCTATACATGATTTTTACCTAGGTATTTTGTTTAATGATGTTATGGCAGAGGGGACAAAACTCCTGCCAAAGCGTGCCCGTTTCCAGGCAAGGGTTCTGTATCTGCGACCTGATGGAAGTAGTGTGATGAATGGGTTGAGGGGGTGGCTGGGGTCATGTGCAATGGTACGTGCTCTGCGTGTAATGGCTCTGCTGTTGAGGTCTGAGAGGTTGGGGTGGGGAGGCCAATCATTTTGGAGGCATTGTGTGTAATGCGTGTGAGTTTGTTCCTGTTGGAAACAGTTAGAATGTTGAAAAAAACAAGGGGAACAGTAAAGGAGAATGGGTTGAATTATACTTTGGTAAAGCAGTAACAGAAGGTGCTCTGAGTTTGCGGATGGCAGAGAGTCTTTGTTGGCCGCGTTTGTGGATGTCAGTGGTGTGTTGATCAAAGCTCAGTTTATTGTCCAGGGTGAGTCCTAGGTATTTGTAGCACTCCACCATTTCAACTGCTTTCTTGTTGATACAGGTGGGGTTGTGGGTGGAGTTGTGGGCTGTGCTGTGTGTACTGGAAGTAATGATCAGTTCTTTCGTTTTTGCTACATTCAGCTCCAGGATATTGTTCAGTATATACACTGCCTGCAGTGCTTAATTTGTAAATCAGAAGGTGCCGGAACGCAAAGTGCATATGAGACCGGAGGGATGACGTGGCGGACGCAGGTCCCGGAACACATATAGAACACGGTGCTGAAAAAACAACATGTCATGTACGCAAATACCCACTTACTATGCTGTGGGGCTTACATGCCTCAATTTCAAATAATGTGCATGATAATTTATGATTATTTTAGGCTCCTCTGCACAACACACGCAAATGCCCACATCACCACATGATGCCCACGTCACCAAATGTTTAGCTGTGGGGCTTACAGGCTTCAATTTCAAAGAATTTGCATGATATAATGTTCTGGCAATAATTTACGATTATTTAGGCTCCTCTGCACAACACACGCAAATGCCCACATCACCAAGTTTAACTGTGGGGCTTACCGGCCTCAATTTAAAATAATTTGCATGATATCAGTGTTATGGCAATAATTTAAGATTTTTTTGGGTTACTACGCAAATGCCCACATCACCACATGCTTAACTGTGGGGCTTACAGCACTTGCAGTCAGCAATTCAATGCTCAACAGGTCTAACAAAACAATAATAATAATTTGCAACAGTTCATAATAACGAATCACAAAAAGTTTTCTAAAATTCCAATATTATTTCAAGATTGGCACGGCGGCCTATTAATAGACAAATGCTTACCTTATCTAGTGGTCCAAAACACCCCACATCACAGCCATGTCCAGATTCTCCTCCTCCTCCCTGTTTCGGGTTTTGCTGCGTAAGTCTGTGGCAGTTCTGTGTCCTTTGGCCACCCACGACCTTACGTAAGGTACTGGATTGAATTTGGCCAGGGGGTCCAACAAGATTCAGAAAGAGTAAAGATGATATGGTGGATGTGTGCAAACTGGCACGGGTCGAAGTGCAAATCAAGTTCATTTGAGAAAATCCACGCCACACTCAGCACTTGCTATAGGAATGCTATTGACCGCAACAAATAGCTCCTTCAGTGCATCAGGGATGTCTTTTCCATCTGAGTCTCTGTACTCTGTAGGCCCGTATGACTGTGCGCGGGCTGTCAATGTCAAAGCGCTGACACAGCGATTCAACCTCAGTCTCTCCATACATCGCACCTGCGTTCTCGGCCAGTACTGTGCGTAAAGCACCTTCAACTCCTCAATAAACTTGTTGTATCCAGTTTTATCGGGCAACCGCCCCCTTGAGACAACAAACGGTCCTCCAAGTTCTTAGCCACACTTAGGAAAAACTGCCTCTGGTTAAGTGTTTTGTCGCTGGGTTTTCCTACGTTCAGTGTGACGCCCTGGAAAGAGTTTTCCTCAATTCCCCGCTGGCTGAGTTCAGTGTAGCGCCCTGGCCGCGCCCGACATGGCCTCAAATACTCTGATTTCCCTACAAACTGCCCTGTGTGCCGAAATGATGGTGCCATCTCTTTTTGAAGTTCGAGTGACAGTTCGGATAATTCTTGCAATGCATCGCCCATGAGGCCTAGGTTGTTCACAAACGCATGGGAAGATATGCGCATAGCAAGTCCACTGTATGTTTGTTTGGTAATGCCATCACGGGAGGGATCCTCTGATGCCGTGTTAAAATGTTTGTAAAGTGCTGGGTAGTTCTTCCACACTGCTTCGACTGTTCTAAAACTTGATGCCACCCACCTAGTATCTAATATTCGACCGATTTTGCATAGCTAGACATCTAAGCTCTCTGCAGACTCTCTCAGCTCCATTCGGTTTTTGTTAGATGTGCTATAAATTGCATATAGCTTGTCCATCAATATTTTAAAATGATTTATAGCGCCCATCTCTTTCACTACGTCGCATACTGCGAGCTCAAGCCTATGGGCTGAGCAGTGCCAAACAGTAATGTTAGGGAAAATGGCCTGGAGCCTACTTGCTACTCCGCTTTTACGCCCTAACATGACAGAAGCGCCATCACACGTTACTCCAATGAGGGTTTTAGAGAGAAATTCCGTCGTCAAATGCAGGCGCTCCAGAGCAGATAATAGATGACGGACAATTCCTTCAGCAGTTAGATCATCTAGCTCTACGAGTTCAGTAAAAATGTTTGTAGGCTTGTCCATATCAGGCAACTGAGCTCTGAGGTATATGATCAAGGAACTCTTTTTGTTTAAACTGGTTGCCTCATCCAGCATTAGACTGAGTTTGGGTACACACTGTACTATTTTTTCAAACAGTTTTCTTTTCATTTCTGCTGAAATATGTTTCTGTATATTTGCACACGCAACATTTGAATGTAGAATTCTCCCCATATCAAGTCCATTTAACTCTTGGCAATCGATCTCATGTTCAAAGCCATTTGCGGGCCTGTGGCGTTTAGCCTCCTTGTACGCCGTGCGAAATACGCGAGATGTAGTGGCTATTTGTTCTGACTGACTATTAACTATAGCCTGTACTAAGGTTTCTCCTTTCGCCCTATCAAGAATGCCTGCTGCTGCTAAATGACCCTTGGTCCGGGCATGTTCAAATACTTTTTTTCTGAGTGCCCGTTGCTGTTTTTTAACATCCGAAGCAGACGAGGTTACTGTACATGAGACCCATTCCTTTGCTAGTTTCATCCCCCCTGTCTTTTCTGGCCCCAAAGACCCCACCGCCTTACATGTTGTGCAGCCCAAACTTGAATTTTCCATTACAAGCCAGGGGTAGTAGGTCTGCTTAACCTTGAACTGAGCTGCTGTCCAAATAGTTGTGCGTCCCATCCCTGATCTATCGCTAGACGTCCCCGCACTCTTCTCCGCTGGAGGAGGTACACCGTAAGTCAGATTCGGTGCTTTCAGCCTGAAAGCACTCTCCTCTCCCTCCGAATCTGACTTACGGTGTACCTCCTCCCGCTGTTGAACCTGTCCAGCTGCTGCCGCGGAACACGCCGCCGCCTCCTGCTCTGGCTGTCGGTGAACGTGGCTAGCTGCTGCCGCGGTACCCGTCTCCTGCTCCGGCTCGACCGGCTGTCGGTGAACCTGGCTAGTTGCTGCTGGGCTAACGTTAGCCTCCTGCTGTAGCTGCTCCTGCTCCCGCTCTTGCTCGTTAGCATTACCGCTGCAACCACTCTCGTCTGTAGTCGACGACATCCTGACTCGCTTAGAAGCATCATGCGACTCTTCCTTTTTTGGAAAAAGGATAGCAAGTTTAACTGTCTTTTGTCATTTTTCTTTGCTGTTGCTCACTTCTGATCCTCTCTGCTCAGCAATCTGCAGCAAGTTTTGTCAATTTTTTGACTGTGTAGGCTACACGTGTGACATGCGGGGTCTAATTACCCAGCAAGCTTTTCGCTCAGTGCACTCGCTTTAACGTTGCACCCAACAGTTAGATCTCCCGACTTTTAAAGACTAAATCGAAACTAATAAAGAACGTGAAATTACTTGATAATGGGTCTGTAAATTAAAATATATATTTGTATTTTATTTTTATGTTATCATTTTTGTTTTTCTACCACGAGAGGTACCGGATCCTCACAAATAGGTACCGAACACAGGCAGTCAAAACCCGAGAGGTCCCGGATCCTGTTCCGGCAGGATCCGGCACAAATTAAGCCCTGACTGCCTGGCCAAAACAAAAGTCACCACCTAGATTTAACTAAGCAAATGGGTAAGAGCCTTCCATTGGATAATTACTGCAGTGATTAATATGTTTTAGCTGGCAACAAGTTATTTAACCCTAACTGATGCAGTGAGTAGCTTCTCATTTCTTAAACAACCATGTCGGAAGGCATATCCTGTGGTCGTGGAAAATATGTTAATCTGTTTCAGAAGGGTCAAATTATTGGCCTGCATCAAGCAAAGAAAACAACTAAGGAGATTGCTGAAACTACTAAAATTGGGTTAAGAACTGTCCAACGCATTATTAAAACCTGGAAAGATAGTGGTGAACCATCATCTTCGAGGAAGAAATATGGTCGGAATGATCGTGATTGGCGATCACTTAAACGTTTGGTGAAATCATATCGTAAAAAATCAACAGTAGAACTCACGGCTATGTTTAATAGTGAAAGTAAGAGCATTTCCACACGCACAATGCGAAGGGAACTCAAGGGATTGGGACTAAACAGCTGTGTAGCCTTAAGAAAACCACTTGTCAGTGAGGCTAATCGGAAAAAAAGGCTTCAATTTGCTAGGGAGCATAAAGATTGGACTCTGGAGCAATTGAAGAAGGTCATGTGGTCTGATGAGTCCAGATTTACCCTGTTCCAGAGTGATGGGCGCATCAGGGTAAGAAGAGAGGCGGATGAAGTGATGCACCCATCATGCCTAGTGCCTACCGTACAAGCCTGTGGGGGCAGTGTTATGATCTGGGGTTGCTGCAGTTGGTCAGGTCTAGGTTCAGCAACGTTATGTGCCCAAAGAATGAGGTCAGCTGACTACCTGAATATACTGAATGACCAGGTTTTTCCATCGATGGATTTTTTCTTCCCTGATGGCATGGGCATATTCCAAGATGACAATGCCACGATTCATTGGGCTCAAATTGTGAAAGAGTGGTTCATTTTCACACATGGATTGGCCACCACAGAGTCCAGACCTTAACCCCATTGAGAATCTTTGGGATGTGCTAGAGAACACTTTGCGCAGCGGTCCGACTCTCCCATCATCAATACAAGATTTTGGCGAAAAATGAATGCAACTCTGGACGGAAATAAATGTTGTGATATTGCAGAAGCTTATCGAAACGATGCGACGGCGAGTGTGTGCCGTAATCAAAGCTAAAGGCGGTCCAACGAAATATTAGCGTGTGACTTTTTTTTTTTTTGACGGGCAGTGTATCTCTGAATGTGGATTTAGAGAGACAAGTGGTCTGTTAAGGATTAACAGAAAAGGGAAAATACTTAAGGTTGCTGGTGCTCCTGTGTTCGCAAGATTCTTTGACTGGAATTACATTTTACATTTACATTTTAGACATCGTTTAGCAGACGCTCTTTTCCAGAGCGACTTACAATAAGTACATGTATCATATTCTGTATACTCCCTGTGTCCACAGGGTCCAAAATGACCCACCCTCGTCGCACCCCTATGATAAAGCCTCTTAATTGAATTTTAAACCCCAAAGTCAGACAGTGCCCCTTGTGGCTGGGTATGGCAGCACTGGTGATTTGAATTGAATTTGGGCTGCTATCAGGAGCCAGTGAAGTATGGTGTAGTGCAGGGGTCTTCAACTCCAGGCCTCGAGGTCCGCTGTGTCTGCAGGTATTTGCTCCAACCACGCACTACACCACCTGATTTAGAATAATTAGTTTACCTCCTTGGTCCAGGAGGCGAGCTAATTAGTGAAATCAGGTGGTGTAGTGCGTGGTTGGAGCAAATACCTGCAGACACAGCGGACCTCGAGGCCTGGAGTTGAAGACCCCTGGTGTAGTGAATTATTCAGTAATAGCTCTTATATAGTGCTGATATAGAGAACTAGTTTCACATATTTGCATACGTTTTTGTCTTGGTGTCTCTTAAACTCTGTCAAGTGTCAAGTTTTAGTGTTAAAAAATTAACACTAGGCCATCTAAACAGATATTTTCAATACAAATATTGGCCTACATACTGTAGCTAAGACCAATGTTATTTATTTTTTTAACCTGAAATCTGTGTCAAATACACAAAGACACATTGGTGGAGATTTGATCCTCCCCTCTTTTGTAAGTTGGTCCTTGTTGTGCGTCCAGATAGGTCAGTTCATTTATATATTTATACATTTATTTGTATATTTGTCAGGGTCGTAGCAAAAATATCAGATGCGTTGCATTAAGTGTTTAGAGCCAAAGGCTAAATTCCAACACCTTTCCCCAATAAACTACAGAAAAAAGTACAGCGCCCCTTTAAAGTCTACACCCCATCTCAAAAATGTCACCTTTTGTTGCCTTACAGCCTGAAATTAAAACATATTAAATCAGACTTTTTCCACCTTTATTTACACATTTTACTCTACAACTTCCAAGTGAAAAACAAATTCTCAAAATTTCTGAACAGTAATTAAAGAGAGAGAGAGAGAGAGAGAGAGAGAGAGAGAGAGAGAGAGATAGAGAGATAGATAGATATACTTTATTGATCCCCAAAGGGTAAATTCATAATGTCACCAGCGCAGAGCATGCAGTTTAAAATAGAGACAAACAAACAAACGAGAAAATAAAAGACAAAATAAACGAATTAATTAATTAATAAAAAACATTTTTTAAAACAACAACAGATGTACAGATAACTGCCAAAATAAAGGAAACACAAACATAAAGTATCTTAGATTCTACAAGTGTCTGGACTGGAACTATTGGAGGGACGCAACACCGTTCTTCCACAATAAATTCCATCATTTGGTGTTTTGTCGATGGTGGTGGAAATGCTGTCTCGGGCACTGCTCCAGAATCTCCCATAAGAGTTCAATTGTGTTGAGATCTGGGCACTGAGATGCCAAGAGCATAAACCATCCGGAGAGCATATGGTTTACATCGTTTTCATGCTCATCAAAGCATTCAGTGACCACTCGTGCCCTGCATATGTGGCATCGTCATCCTGGAAGAGACCACTCCCATCAGGATAGAAATGTTTCACCACAGGATGATGGTGATCACTCAGAATTGCTCTGTATTTATTGCAATTTACCTTGCCCTCTGTAAGGGATTGAGTGAACCTAAGGCATGCCAGGAAGCTGCACCCCACACCATAACAGAGCTGCCAGAATCCTTCATTTACTCAAATGTGAGTGTCAGTTATCTCGTCATGCACTCGATATTTACAAAGGAGGCCCATGGGTAGGAGTTGCCTCTAAGCACAAGGTGACGCTGTTAAAAAAATGCAGTGTGTAATCACATTTGTCCCCGGTGTCTGTACAGTTTTTTTCCCCTGTATATTAGCCCCTTACCCCAGCCCGACCACTGCACTCTACTGCCTCTAGGCGATTGGTTGCTCCCTCATGCCGAGTGACCAATGGCTGCTCATCCCGGTCATGACTCTTCTCTGTCCTGGCACCACTATGGTGGAATGAATCCCCCACTGACGTCAGGACAGCCGAATCACTGCCCATCTTCTGCAGCAGGCTGAAAACACACCTCTTTAGACTGCACCTCGGACCTTAACCCACCCATCCCTACATTAAAAAAAAAAAAAATAATAATAATAAATAAATAAAAACGTTTTGCACTTATTGATAATTCCCTTGTAATTAGCACTTGTGTTGTTTATGTGGCTTACTTGACAAATGATGTGCTTAGACATTGTAGCATCAAGTGGTTGTTCATTTTACTTTTGATGAAAGCGTCTGCTAAATGATTGTATTATTATTCATAATAATATACCCCATTTAGCAGATGCTTTTATCCAAAGCAACTTACAGTAGTGAATGCATACATTTTCAGTATATGTGGCCCCAGTGGGGATTGAACCCACAACCTAAGCGTTGCTAACGCTGTGGTCTACCAACTGAGCCACAGAGAACCACATTATTATATTATTATTATATTATTATTATTATTAGCCTGTGGTGATTACTTGATGCAGACATTTTGAAGTTATTCTGTGGATGATTCTGTGGAGGCATGTTAGTACCAGTGTGATGAGTGCTGTGGGTGAACCCTGACCTCTTGGGGGGGGGGGCGGAGGGCTTCCCTTCTGGTTGCACTACGTGAGGATCTAAGGGCTACTGAGGTAGTCATGTGATTGGTCCTCGAGGAAACCCTTCGTCTGCACACTCCCACTGCACACAGAATCAGAGGTACACTGGTACACAACACACACACCAATCCAACACATGCATTCACACACACAAACACACACACCATTCCAACACATGCATTCACACACACATCACACATACAAACACAAACACACACACATATTTGTGAAAAAAAGAAAAAAACAAGAAAATATTTGGAGTTTTAGTAGAGTGGATCTATTTTTTTCATCTACTTTAAGAAAACAAATCATTATGCACTTGCACTTATTCTGTTAGGAATAAGGAGACATACCCGTAACCAATCCAATCCCCGACTGAAGAAGAGTGTAATATAGTGCCAACAACATTCGACACAGCCAACAACATTTCGCTGCAAATATTCGTTTCTTTTCCAGTTTCCTCTTGCTAGACACTTGAAGTCTGGCATTCAAAATAGCATAAGATATTCCCCGTGATTTCAAAGGAGCAGTTTACTTTAAGGAGCGAGCGCCAAAATAACTAGGGGGGAAGATCCTTGCCACGGAGTCGTAAATTGGCGAACGCATGCTCAATGTCTCAGTTCTCAAGTTCTCAAAAACTTGAGTGTGTGCGCTCTCGCACGTAACCCGCACCGCGCGATTCCGCCGCCAGGCGGCGCCCCGAAGACTGGAGTTGTGGACGACCCCGAAAAACGAAACAGGACCTCGCCAGCAGCACAGGACGGGTGCAGTTCAAATCGGGGAGTTCGCAGGACAGGGCGGTCAAGAGGCGAAGCAGTCCTCGATATCGCGGTGACCTGAACTTTTACACAAACACAGATCCCCATCCTTTTAAGGTGAGTGTCCTATTTTTGCAGCCGTGGTTCGTTGCTCGTACTAATGTCAAAGCTGTTGCGTTTGCGAATCTGGTTCTGCAGCTAGCTGGAAAAAGTTGCCAGAAAGTTCTGAACTCAGCCTGGGAGTAGTAGGCTACGTTGCTGGAGTTGTGAATGACTGACGCTGCTTGCTCATACACATATTCACGCGCATTGCTCCAGCGCTGTGCCCATCGCGTACAAGATTGTCCTTAAAAGCTACACTCTGTCGGCAAAAGTCAGTAATTCATTTGAAACCAGAGTAGCCAACATGAACCCAACATGTGCAACAGCAGCAAGTTTGAAGAAGAGCTTCGGGGAAAATTGACACGCTCTTTGCACATCAAATGTATAGTATTACTAGTTCTTATTGTGTTTTTTTTAGTTTATTCGTTGAAATACGGTAGCTGGGGTGTTATGCAGTCAGAGACACGTAGGCTACACCGAAGCGTTATACCAAACGCACCCAAGCAAGCGCGCATGGAAACACACAAGCGCAGCGAGACGAGAAAGAGAGCGAGAATGAAAGAGAGGAGGGAGAGAGAGAGCGAGAATGAAAGAGAGAGGGAGGGAGAGAGAGCGAGAATGAAAGAGACGTACGTCATTTCACTTTTTACGCGCAGTTGAATCATGACGTTCCAATCTCCCGTCTCTAGCTATCACGTTTTCAATATCGTCGTTTATTCTTATTAGCCTACGTCTATTCTAACTTCTACAGGGCCACCCTAGCACCTTCATACGTCGTTCGCAAGTTCAATCAATTCGCCTGTCATTTATTTAGTCGTCGTTTTAATTCAACGTTGCGCCCGAAGGTGCGTTTCTGACCTTTTCAGCAAACTCTGGAACAGCGCGGAATCCGCGAGAGCGTCGCGAGGACAGACGGAAGAATTTCACGCACGCCGGCGCGTGTTTAAATGACAGGTCCCGACCTGACGGTTCTGCGAGTTTAATCACGAATCGGCCTGGATTGCGCACACGTTCCACGGTTCAGTTGTCGGCTGTTGGCTCGGCGAAGGTTAGCTCGGCCGTGGCTGGCGTGTTGCCGAGTTGCAGGTTTGACTCCGTGAGCTCCGGCCGCAGATCGTTACTGGGGGGGGAGGGGCGGAGACGTGGCAGTCTCTATTCTCTCTATCCTCTGCCCCTGGATGGGTGAATGAATGGATACAGTATCTCGCCGCTGGCCCTCAACTCTATAAAGTAACCGAGTAACCGTGGTTACTCAACGTCTAAAACAATTCCTGCGAGAGACCATGTAGGCTACACTGCGATTACCTGTTTCCTTTCCACGTCAGGGAATTGTACAACCATATGATTTACAACGACGATTTATGTATGGGATATAGCTTATTGTTTCGCGTTAGCGATACATTGTGAAATTGGTTGGTTTACGTTGCTTTAATGTATCATAGCGTCACTCTTTTTTTGGTTTTTGCAAAATGATGTACTCCATTACGAAGACCCTACTGTTTCAATGACGTGTTGAAGCATCGGATTGACTGCATTGGACACCGTTTGCGTGTCCTGGGATCGCGTATACCAGCGGTCCCCAACCACCGGGCCGCGGCCCGGTACCGGTCCGTGAGGCATTTGGTACCGGGCCGCACAGAAATAATAAAAACGTTTTAGTTTTAATTTTATTTCCATTGTATTGACTATCGCAGTCTGCAGGGTGTTCTATTTTGAAAAATGACCACTTCCGTCTGTGCCTCTTTCCCGCACTTGTCTCATTTTTTTTCCCACCCCCGGTCCGTGGAAAAATGGTCTTGCATGAAACCGGTCCGTGGTGCAAAAAAGGTTAGGGACCGCTGGCGTACACGTCGCTTGGGTCCTTCGGTGACGCATGCATAGCCTATACATGTGAGATTATTCGATATTTTAACCGTTCAAAGTATGTTAACTTTTATTCCGAGTGTGTCTCGGTGGCCTCGGGCTAGCACCCTTCATTCTGCCCACAAGGTCTGCGCTGTCCTTTAATGACGAGGGACAACCTATCACTCACAGCCTCGCGTACTCGCGCCTACACGAGGAAACGCAGCAGATTAGGTTACCGGCTGGCTCGAGGCCCGTTTGCGGCTGCGCGCTGACTCTAGCCTTCGTCGAGTGAGCCGGGGAATATCGTCAGTCAACATTTAAAGTTTCCATGCGGTTGAAAACAGATTGATGGGTGGGGGGTTAAAGAAATGAAGGTGGATAAAACATCTTGAAAAAGAAGGAGGAATAGGTGCCTGTTTATAGCTGTTCTATGTATGAGCTACGTTTGGCAATGGTGCAGATTGTTAATCGTCTTTGTCTAGTGTGCGTCAGGGTCGCGTTTTATTTTGACTGCCAGTATTAAGAACATAAGAATGCATAATGATGAGAACAGGCCGTTCGGCCCATCTAGGCTCATCATGTCCTAATCTAAAGAGTATCTAGTACTACATCTAGCCTGGACTTGAATAGCCCAAGCGTTTCTGCCTCTACTACCTGACCTGGCAAGCTGTTCCAGGCATTGACAACTCTCTGTGTAAAGAAAAACGTCCTAATATCTGTGCAGAATTTGCCTTTAACTAACTAATTGCACCCATTCGACGTGCTCAGGCCTCACTTGGTGTCCGTGGAGCGCAGGAGACCCTTTCTATGAGCCCTTTCACATTTCCCATTTGATTTCCAGCCTTCTGGGGTGTCACTTGGGTGTGAAAGTAAGAACATTTTTATTGGTTCCACAAATGCTATCTGTCTCCTGTCCCTGGAGATTTATGGCACAGTTTCTGCACTGGAGGAGGCTCAACTCACTGAAGCCAGACAGATGGGTTTGTTAAAGAAACAGGACCCTCATCACCCCCAAAATAGAACAATTCTTGCCAAAATCAACAGCTTTGTAAACGCTCTGCTCCCTGTTGGTGAGTCAGTGCAATACTGCAAGCCACGCTTCAACACAGTGCAGCAAATTATCAACGTCAAGAGATCCGGTTCACTATCAGATGCAGGTCTATTAGAGATCACCAGAAACTGTCATAAGAAGGTTGGTGATGCGGCCTTTGTCAACTACGCCCAAAATTATGGAACACATTACCCATAAATATCAGGGAAGCCAACACACTAGACATTTTCAAAAGACAACTTAAAGCCTATCTTTTTACCAAAGCTTTTGATTAACTCTGACTTGCACTACTAAATTGATCTTGCACTATATATATTTTAATCTTCTCTGATTACGCATTCTGTGTAAAGCACTTTGAACTGCAATTCTTGTATGAAAGGTGCTATATAAATAAAGTCTTACTTACTTACTTACTTACTAAATGGTGTTACCAATGGCATTGTCCATTACCTTGGTTCCATAGCATATTCATGAATATTTTATTTATTTGTAAAAGTTTGTTTCAGAATTTTCCTCCCAATTTAGTAGCCAATTGTACCCTCTTTTCATGTCAACTACCCCCCCTCGTATTGTGAGTTCGCTGCCGTAGCTCTGGGACCGGCAGAGACAAAAGCGATGTTCCTCTCAGCCAGAACTCGCCAAGCCGTCGACTGTAACTCCGGTACACAGAGCCACTCTTGTAGATGGCGAGCCCGTGCCGGCTTCCTTCCCCCCTCCCACAGGGCAGACAACCAGTTGCCACCCTCCCCCGAACGGGACTCCTCTATCATCCCTCTATCTCCACCAGAGCCAGGATGACGCAGCCGGGGCTCGAACCCCGACCACCGTGGGCAACCTGCACTCTGGGCCTTTACCACTGCTCCACCCAGGGGCCACTTAATCATGAATATTTAAACATACCTTCTTCTAAGGGAAGGATGATAGGCTTGCGTAGCTGTCTGCTTTCCTTTTCATTGTTATTGTGTACATTAAATTACAGGCATTTCACAGATGCCCTTATCCAGAGCGACTCATTTACATTTACATACAATCCATTTATACAGCTGTATATGTGAGGTACGGGATAAGGACCCAGACGCAGATCAGGATTAGGCAAAAAGGATCGTTTAATTCAGGCAGGGGTCAAAACCAGAAGTCAGAGTAGCGAAGGTACAAAATCAAAATCCAGAGAGTAGTCAACAAATAATCCAAAAGTCAAAACCAAGAAATCAGAAAAGGCAAACAAACAGAATTGGCAGGGAAACTCGAAGTTAAAACAGAAGGGATGTCTCGGGAAAATGCAACAGACTCTGGCTTACAATAATCGGCACAGGGAATGAAGATCAACGTTCTGACAAGGATAGAACATAAACACGGAACTTATATACAAGCAGGGAAGGGAAACACAATAGGAATCAGGTGTGACTGGGAGGAGAGAAGGGCAGGAACACAAGTGAAAACGATGGGATTCGCTAATACAATAACGAGGGAAAATGAAAGACACGGACTGGGAATCACACAAACACATAGACAATATACGACCTGGAAGAGCAGGCAGACACGTGCACAGTTCGAAGGGGAGGAACGCAAGTACAGAAACTGCGTGCAAATGAAGCGAAACATGAGAAGCGTACAGGGATAGGAAAACGAGAGAGAGAATGATAGCGATAGATAGAAGCGTGAGATAATTAGTAATTAGTAATGTTAGTAACTAAATCTAAATCCCTAATGTTAGTAGTTTAGTAGGTTAGTACTATATACATCTAACTAATATATACAAAGTGTTATAGGAAGAAAGAAGGAAGTCAAACGAGATTTAGAAACTAAGACCGAAAAACCGAAAACTAGAATTTCCTGAAGTGCATGACAAAGACAAGGAGTGGATCTCGGAAAACAAACAGGAACAATGACAGACGGGGAACAGAACGTGACTGAAACGAGAATGATGAATGAAAAATAAACAAAGTACAAAAACAAACCGAACAGACATTGCAGAACATAACAGTATATCTACTGAAGGAATTCAGGTTAAGCTCCTTGCTCAAGGGTACAACGGCAGTGCCCCACCTGGGAATCGAAACCTACAACCTTTCGGTTACAAGCCCAGTTCCCTAGCCGTCATACTACACTGCCGCCCCTGTACTCACTCGATGTCTCTCTCTTTTTATGATGTGAAAGCGTTCAGGCATGGAAACCTGTAGTTGTTGGCAGAGGTGTCGCAGGCCATGATACGCTCTTTGAGAGACCTCGGTACTTGGAGTCACGTGACCACTGTTCCATGTGGGTTCTCAGGTGTGACAACAGAAGACACCTGGTCACTGGAATAGACGGCCCAGCCAGATTAGGGAGATTCTGAGCCACGGCCCTTTGAAGCTGCCTGTAAGTGTTGCTGTCGCTGAGTGTTCAAACACGCTTTCATCAGCGTCACGGATAACTAGTACTTTGCTACGGGAGAGCTTAGGCGCCCTGTGTGGGGGGCGTGGGGCCCGCACGCTGGAGTGTGTCCCAACCCGCTGACGTGTCTTGGGGGGTTTCCTGGAATCTTCCCTCCCTCCCCCTGCTCAGGGTCGTTTACAATGTTTGGTTTC